>PVKA01000180.1:8633-246533 GCA_004027165.1 Ctenomys sociabilis
GGGGGGGGGGGGTCTCCGTACTCCCAGCCTCTGTTCCTGCTGCTCCCCTCCGTGCTCCTGGGTTAGTTAGGAATGTTTTCAGCTGCAAGTAACAGCAAACAAATGAAGGTCCTGTCAGACTTAGTAAAAAAATTGAAGCTTGGTAGCTCCTGATGTAAGTTCAGGGATTCAGATATTTCAGGGGTGATGGCCTATCCTCAGGTCTCCCCAGGGCACAGCCTGTGGTGAAGGTGGTTGATTTGGGCAGAGACCCCAAGGGCAGAGAGGGAGGAAGCAGAGAGGAAAACAAAACAGGAGCAACCCTGCAACATCTGTGACTGGGGTGGTAGCCTCGGTAGTGGACTGGGACTTCGCCTACCAGCATGCTTTTCTTTTTTTATTTGTTCATTTTCTTCTTTCTATTAGGAACCAGGCCAAAGAAGTGGAAGCTGCAACCCCTGTCTTGTGGTACCAGGATGGTAGCACTGAGTTACATTCCAGGCTTTTAAAAAAATTTTTTTTTGACACCAGATGGGCTGGCATGTGCCTGTAATGCCAGCATTTGGAAAGCTGAGGCAGGAAGATTCAGTGAGTTCGAGGCCAGCCTAGGTTACATAATGAGTTGAAGGCCAGCTTGATCCACATAGCAAGACCCTGTCTCAAAATATTATTTTTTTTCTATTTTGAAACAGGGTCTGGCTAAGTTGTTCAGGTTGAGCTTGAACTTAAGCTGCCTCAGACTCCCTTCTAATTAGCGTATAAAATAGAGGACAAAAAGAAATGCATACGCATCAACTTCTGCCCCAGTTGTTCAATCCTTACCCGTGGGCAGTGACTCTCTTCCTCCTGAATTGTGTTCTGTGAGAAGGATGCTTGCTGGGACAGGCCTCCTCTGTCACACAGACCAGTCCTGAGGTGGGGAGTGAGGCTGAGGTGAGGTGCACCAGGAGGCAGTGTCACCGGTCGGAACCAGTCTGAGACTCACTGAAATCACTCACACAGCCACTTTATTAATGAGCCCAAGTATGTGTATCACAGCCCCTGCCTTCCCCCTGTTACGCAAATATAGTCATTCAGGGCTGGCCAGACAGCTCAGTGGACTAAAGCTCCTGCTTACACAGGCGCAGGGACTGGGATTCAATCCTTGGCGTGCTGAGCTGGCCCCGCCCCTGGAGCATGCTGAGATGGCAAGAGTCCAGGCTTGGTGGAGTCCGCCTGTAATCTCAGAGTTTTGGAAGCTGAAAACAGGAGGATCACTACGAGTCTGATCTGTGCAGTGAGACTCTGTAGACGCTATACTAAAAATACAAAAAAAACAAAAACAATAGTCATTCATTTCCTCTGACTTATCAGATACATGAAATCATCTCAAAGTCAGTGCACCATTTCAACAGGAGTTAAACCTCTCTGACTAGAACTTCTTAAACAGTGTTGACTTTGGACCACATAAATACTGAATTTTTTTTTTTTTTTCGGACAGGGGATTGAACTCAGGCCCTTGTGCTTGCCAGGGAAGCCCTTATTCCACTGAGCCATCTCCCTGGCCCATGAAAATATTTTTAAAAGTCAAAAAAAGAATGTGTGGTAGATTTTCCTGTCTTTTTTTTTTCTTTGTTAAAT
Organism: Ctenomys sociabilis; assembly: GCA_004027165.1. Lineage (NCBI taxonomy): Eukaryota > Metazoa > Chordata > Mammalia > Rodentia > Ctenomyidae > Ctenomys > Ctenomys sociabilis. The sequence goes on from PVKA01000180.1 coordinate 10,233, forward strand.
TGATCTTAGGACCTCACACCTATCAGGCAGCTGCTGCAACACTGAGCTATTCCCCCAGCTCAATTTTCTTAAACAACCGTGTTAGTTCGCATTGCATGTGAACTCCCAGAATCTTAGGGCACTCACTTAAAAGGTGAAATCTATTTCCCTTCCCACATAACCTTGTAAGGCCTTTGTGACCACTTTGCCAACAGTGTGAGCTCTGTGACACCAAGGTGGGTCAGAAGAGGCTCCATTTCTCTCTTGCAATGTTCATTCTTGGACTCTAGTCACCATCGAATGAGGGAGTTGAGGCCACTTGGAGAAGTTCCTTTTGAAGGACTTGGAAGTCCTTGATATTCAACAGGGCTGAACTCTCGGCCAATAGTTAGCACCTGTTTACCAGCCATGTGAATAGGACTTCTGGGAACTGGATCCCCAATTTCCAGTCAAGCTGGCCTAGGTAGTGCTCATTGGAGCAGGGATAATGATCTCCCACTGAGCTCTGCCTAAACAGAAGATTCTGGAACAATCAGAGATGATTATTTTCATTTTAAAGATGATCCTCACAATTTCAAGGCCACCCTGGCCTTCACTGTGAGAACTTGTCACAACAAATGGAAGAACCTAAGATCACTGTCCCTGAGCTGCCTCATCAGTTTCTTAAGGTAAAGAAGGGCTGGGCTCAATGGAATTTGTGGGTGTCACCATTGTCTGAGAGGACCCCACTGATGTTCACAGGAAATCCATAGGTTTTTACCAGAATTACGTGATGGCAAACCAAACCAAATGGTACAAAAGGGCACAGAGACTGCATAAAATACAAACAGGGTTTTAGATCCTTGAACTTCTTTGGACAAGAAGTAAACAGAGCTGCAGCACATGCTGTATTTTATTTAAGTGAGGCTAAATAAGGATCTAGAATGAAGATCCTAGAAGACAGAGTTGAGAGCCACACACAGGGTCTAGAACGGGGTCCTAATCAAGAGACTCACGAGTGTGCCTACTGGGCTGTGGAGTGGCGACTGCTCTGTGTCTCTGTTCTTTCCCTTCTTGAGTAAGAACACAGCAGGCACATATCTGCTTTGCCATTGTCGTGGTGGGTATGCATGGAGACATAACTTTCTCTTTAATTCACAGATTTTCAGATCCAGAGCAAGTTCACTGGAGGTGGGGAATATATTTGAGGAAATTTATCCAAGGAGCCTCATCTCTTTGGTCATTTCTTTTAGGTACGTATGTAGGACAGAATGGCTGAATTGCATAGTAGGTTGGTGGTCAGATTTTTAAGACACTCGTTTTTACTGAGCCGGTAAGATCCTGGGTTTCCAGGACTACTATGGGATGAGCCTTTAGGGTTTTAGGGGAAGAAGTCTATTCTGTGGGAGGAAAGTGAACCATTGTAGCCAGAGGATCATGGCACATAGTAATATTAAAAAAGAAAAGAAGAGGCCTTCAATAATATTTTCTATTCCACATGTTCTTCCGGAATCTACCATTTCCCTTTCAGAGGTAGAGTGTGTATTTTTCCCTCTTTCCCTGGGTGCACCTTGTAACTGCTTGAATCACTAGGCCTTGGTTGCAATGATGCCATGTGACTTCTCAGACCAAACCATATGAGGTGAGGCAGCTTGTTCCTGGCTCACTCGGGACCTTTGCCTTTGGAACCCAATTTCTAGACTGCAAGGGCAGTCTATGGAATAGTCAGGTAGCGAGACCCTGAAGGCTGAGCTCCCAGCCTGGAGCTAGCACAGACTTGTCAGCCTCTGAGTGACATTTTGGAGTCTCCATCTCTAGTGCTCCAGTTAGCTGTCATAGTCATGACACACGGCACCGAGCTGTCTTTCCCATTAATGATGCAATGTCAAATTTGTAGACCCAGGAACAAACTTAATGATTTTATTTATATTTTTTATTTAAATCACTAATTTTTTGTAGTGTTGCTGTTCAAAATTCGGCTTCAATTTTTTACTGAGGTATGATTGGTATATAATAGACTGTACATATTAAAATATCCAAGTTGATAAAACTTGACATATGTTCACATCTATAAAAATAATGCCACTACCAAGAAAATGAACATATTTATTATCTTTAAAAAATGGAGTTATACCCCTTCAGAGTCTTTTCCTTTTCCCTACCCCTTCCACCGGGGGCTAGGTTATTGTAAGCATACCCTTGCAGGGGTACGAGGACCCCAGCCTCTCATCACCCTCTCTTTGCTTCCTGAATGCCTTGGGGCGGTCAGCTTTGCCCAACAGGCACTGTCTGCCAGGGTGGCCTGCCTCACCACAGGCCCCAAACCACTGTCCGTGGGCTAGAATCTCCAGAGCTGTGAGCCAAATAAACCTTACGTCCTTAGAAGGTGATTTAGCTCAGGTATTTGTTGTAGCCAGAAATTAGCTTATATTTTCTAGAATCTCATACAAATGGACTGATACAATATGCTTCTTTCACTTGGCTTCATCATTTAGAGATTCATTTACATTATTGGGGATATGAATGGTTGGTTCCTTTTTATTATTTAAGTAGTGGATCATTTTAAGAAAGCATTATGATTTGGCTGTCTGCCCCTGGAGAGGCACTCTATTGGTTTCTGTTTGGGGCTATGACAAGGCTCCTACGAACATTCACACTTCCTTCTGTGGCTGTATGTTTTCATTTTACTTAAGTAAATGTATAGGAGTAGAGAGGCTGGGTCCTATGTTAGGGGTTTGTCTAATATTTTAAGATACTCCTGCTGCACCTCAAGTGGTCACACGGTATTACATTCTTACCAGCAGTGTGTGAGTTCCAGCTGTTCCACATCTTTGCTGGCACTTAGCATAGTCGGTCCTCTAATTTAGACACAATAATGGCTTTACTATAAGACGTTAATCTTTGCAGTGATTTATTATTATACATGAATAGATAACTGGCAAGGGATCAAAAAGAATAATTCCCCAAACTGAATATGCATGTAAGTCATTTTTCAGTGTATGAAGAGTGGTATTTATTGAGGCCCTTTATAGTGAGAGGCCTTGAATCACACAGTAAGGGAGGAAGTTCTGGGGCAAAAGTTCATGTGCTAGAGGTAGTGTTTTTAGTGTATTTGAGATCAGAAGACAGCACCCCAATACCTGCTGCATTCGCCTTCAAATGAAGAGCACTGTGGCCCCGCAGACAAGGAGGGACTGTCCTTACAGCTGCTTTGCCTGACTGTCCCATGCCCTGTGCATAGACTCTTGCTGATTCAGGAAAATTTACTCCTAAGAAGAGAGCGGTGAGATCACACTCATAGCTCAGAAGAACTTGGTCCCCTGTTCTTCAGGCGCACTTATCTCCCCTACAAATCATTTTCTCTTTCTCTAAAGTCGCCTCGGCCCTCTCCGCACTGAAAGGGGCACTCACGTAAGCTCCTAAGTCACAGTGGGTTTCTGGTAACTCACTTTCCATTCCTGTGTTACCGCATGGGTACCCTCCACTTGCATTTCTTTTCTCCTGATTATTTACTGTCAGTTTATTTTAGCCAACTCAGTTTCTCACTATGATTTCTGAGGGTGGAGGAGCCATTTCACCGCACCAGTAATGTGGGTTCGGATCCACGTAGGTCTAGCCTGGGAGAGGTCCTCACAGCACTGGGATTGGGCAAGACCTCAGAATGATTGCTGCGATTTGTAAAGAATAAACACTTGAAGAAGAGGAACACTCATAGAGGCACTGGAACGAAGCCGGGGCCGTGGGGACTGGGGGCACCTCTCCGGCCTTTGCCCTTGTGCACGTGGGCTTCAGTCTCCTGCCACTGGCACTGCCCAGGAGATGCCCCCCAGTCTGGGTACACGGTGGGGTCTCTTCAGGCCGAAAGACTTCACAAGATGAGAACACCTCTAAGGGCTCCTTAGAGTTAGTGACACTGAGGCTGGGTGCGGCGGAGGGGCTGTCCCTGAGCTGCGTGTGCAAGGGGTCACTGAGCAGAGGTGCCTGTAACCTGCTTACTGAGATTTGACTCCAAGTTTTATACTAAAGAATCACCTTCCCTGTGCCCCGTGCCTCAGTAAGGCTAAAGCAGGAGACGAAGCTGAGTGGCAGACTGTGTTTATTTTCACAAGTACCCCCTTTTTATCACTGGGTCACACTCAGAGCCCCAGATCCTCCTCTCCTAAGGATAAATTGTTACCCCATGGGCTCCGCCATGCTCTAGGTGAGGCTATGTCAGGAATCTGTCATGCTGAGGGAGCAGGCCTCTTCCAAACACTGATAGATTGGAATCATCCATCCCTCTGTGCTCTCTTGAACTCTATTCAGTGGTAGCCAAAGGCCCTTGTTCTGTGATATCTTTTTGAACTGATATTTGATATCATTTCCTTGTTTTCTCAGAGCAAAATTTCCCAAACATTTCCCCTGACCCCAACCGATTTTCTCTCATGCTTCTAATTTTTCTTCATGTGTTGGGTTTCTCATCCTTTCTTTTATGTTGGCAGAGTAGTCCCTGAACATGTGAAAATTCTGAGTCCCTAATTCAGACTCCAAGGGAAGAAAGAAAAACCGGGGCTGCCGTGTCTGTTTTCTGATTTCCCCTCTGAGTTCCGGTGCTTCAGTTGGAAGTGCAAACATCTTGATCAAAAACTTTTCAGCTGGTTATCTTCGCTCCTTCACGATGAAAACTGTAAGCCCAACACTTGCTCTTTTGAGTGCCCTTGGGAAGAGAACTACTCTATTATGTCCCTGTTGCCAGCCCTTCCAACCTGCTCACATTTTACAAACAAAAGTGTGAATGGATAGGGCTCGAACAGAACTCCACAAGCCTGTGATTACTCTTCTGAAATTGAAGAAAGAATCCTACATTTGACAGAAATTGTTAAGAGTCTACAATTAACAAATAGATATGACATCAGTGTTTTTCTAATCAAAATCTATTGTTCTGCAGAGGCTCAGTGCTGTGGTTGTAACTGACAGTGGGTCGCCCTTCGGGAAGCTTGGAGAGAGAACGCTGCACAGCAGAGGTGAGCATGGACACGCCCATGTCCCATTTGTCGGCTCACACCCTGCCCTCTCTTATGGTGGCATCAATTTGTCCTTCATGTTGGGCAATGACCCCTGCTTTCCTGAGTATCCTTGAAGGAAGGAAAGAAAAAAAAAAGATAAATTATTAAGTTGCCATTTTCAAACAAGGATAAAGGAAAACCTCTGCTTTGCAGGATCTGGAAGCATCTTGCTGGTGTTGCTTAGAGGAAAGGTGGCAGTTTGCCACTTCAAGCCCAGTCCATGGAAATCATGGCAAACACAAGGCATCACTGTGGAGGTCTTCGGGGACTCAGATCATGAACCTGGTGACACTGTGTGCTTAGCAAAATAGGGACTTCAGATAGCCTTTGATGAGAGTACGGCCGACACCACTTACAAGCAGAGAAACTTCCATAATCAGGAACCTACCTAGTTTTTAAAAAAATCCGGTAGCTACTACAAATGAAAAATAGCCAGAAAGGGAAAATTCTCAATTTCACCTAATAAAATTAAAAACAGGTGCTCCGTACCACTGGCTTTCATGTCTTGAGGCATTCAGTGAACCTATCCAGGGTCCCGGAGACATGCTGAGCTCACTCTGACCAGAACTGGTGCTCACATGCAGCTGACAATGCCGCTGGCCTGGGCCTGGTCCCTCTTACTCCTGCATCTTGACCCAGCGGCAGGTCTCTCTTACTCCTGCATCTTGACCCAGCGGCAGAGCTCATGGTCTGGTGGCTCCCCTGCTAGGGGCCCGCTAAGCGCTCATCTCAGAAGGGTGCTGCAGACAGGGCAGCTGGACTGTCAGTCAACAATCCCAGTGGATCAGTGGGGCACACTGCTTGTGTGTCTGGCTGGGCCATGGAGGCATGGCCTGGGGTCCACACCTGGTCCCTTGCTCCTCCTCCTCTGGCGCTGTTTCCCTATCGCGCTTCCCAGCCACCATGAGCTAAGCATCTTTTGCTCCGCCACACCCTTCCACTATACTATTTAAGCTATGGAACCCCTAGAAACTGTGAGCTAAATAAACCTCTCCTTTAAGTTGTGGGTGTCAGGTATTTTGTGACAGCAACAGGAGCACTGACCAGTGCAGCTGCTAATGAAGCAGAAAGCAGCTCCCCTGGCAGAGGCCATCCTTTGTCATAGCTGAGATCCTCTTGGGAGGAGCACATGTTCAAGATGATGGAAAAATGCCAGTCCCAAAGCAAACATCATACTTACGTGGTGGGGCTTCTTGGCCAGTGAACAGACTGTAAGCACAGAACAATCATTTATTTTTTAAAATACTAGTCCCCGAATGCGAGTCTTTCTTTGAAACCTACGTTCAACTATGTGGCAGTAGTGTTGGAGATCTTTCCTCTCCTTGAAGATAAGTTCCAGGTTCCTTCAGTGGCAGGCGGTCCCTGGCTCTTCCCTTCCCTTCCTTCCCTTATCACCACTCAGAACTGTGGATTCTTGCAAGTTGTCCCTGGGTTACCCTTGTTTAGGCCAAGCATAGCACCTGCAAGCCCCAGAGGCTGTGTCAGCATCTTCAGGGACCCTCACCTAACATTTCTCTCTCTCTCTCTCTCTCTCTCTCTCTCTCTCTCTCTCTCTCTCTCTCTCTCTCTCTCCCTTCCTTCCTTCCTTCCTTCCTTCCTTCCTTCCTTCCTTCCTTCCTTTCGGTGGAACCCCGGGAATTGAACTCAGGCCCTTGCGCTTGCCAGGGAAGCGCTTATTCCACTGAGCCATCTCCCCGGCCCCACTACCCAGCATTGCTGCTCTCCCTGTCCCACACTACAATGCCTGGGCCTGGGTGTATCTTGGCTTCACCGTGGAAATGGAGCCAGCTGATCCTTGCTTGAGCTCTGGGCCTAACCTGTCATAGTTTCTCCGTTCCCACCTCATTCGAAGAGTTCAGCCTAGGAAACCATGTGTACCATAAGATGGCATTTGTTGCTCTTCAATCACAGGAGAACAGCCCTGGGAATTTGGAATTGGCATTAAGAAATTAACTTTCAGCCTTTCAAATGAAAGAGGCTTAAAAACTCCAGATATAGTTTTCTTTCTTTCTGTTTTCTTTTTTAGAATTTTCAGATTATGATTTGGAAAGGCATATGTGGATCATTTGGGTCTCCTAACTTCTTTTCTAGGGTGTAGCACGGCCGTACTCCACCAAGTGACTGAGTGGCAGAGGGAGTTGGTTTGCATTGTAAGACAGACACAGATGGCCCAGCACACAGCCTGGGCAACTGAGCTGCACCCCAGCTCCAGGCTTGACAAGGCTGCTGCATTTCTATTCCCTAGCTTTATGAAAGAGGAAGAGATCTTTGAACAGGAAAAGGAGGAAGAAGGTATTTCCATTTTTGTATGTGGAACTATTAAGCAATGTCCTTTCAGGACTTTTAGCCAACAGTCCTGGTTAAACACAGTGACTAGCACTCCTGTAGAAGAGTTAGAAAGGCTTTCCTGAAGAAGTGATGTTTGCAGTGGGCTTTGGAGCCTGAATACGAGTTAGTTAGAAGACTTAAAGAGGAAGGACATTATTCTACCAGGCTGGGAAAGCAAGTTTGCCCCCTACTGTTTATTGTAGGACCTAAGCAGGATCACTGAAAGAGGTCTGTATGTCTAAAGTGAAGCTAATATTGCTAAAATATAAACTATGTCCCTACTTGGACAAATGTACGTTCACAGTGGTCTAGAATGTCGATGTTTGGACCCTTAGCACTCTTTGGATCCTTGGAATGCGGCGGCATGGGTTGAGGCAGTCCCCAGCCCCTGGGCCTACTCCTTGGGCCTCTTCTTTTCTTTCCCACTAGCAGCTCTGTCCCCTGTAACGAGGGTCCCACAGAGCGTGAATAGACACGCTGGCCTCGCGCCGTCTGGCTGCGAGCACTCTCAGTTGGGATGGTCAGGCAGGCTGTTGGAGGACAGGCACGAGGAGCCACTCACAGACCCTGAAGCAGGCCTGCGCGCAGAAGAGGCATGCTCTGGAAGAGGCCTGCCAGCTTCAGGCAGACCCAAGCCTTGTGAGGGAGGCACGGCCTGGGAGGACCACAGTAGGGCCCCTTCTGGCACAGCACCGGGGCAGCGTCCCTCTTGCCCAGACCCAGGGACAGTTTTGTCAAAAACCATGTTTAGTGACTGCAGCTGGGATAGAAACTGGTGGCTGTGGGAAAAGCTCAAGAACCCAGTGCATGTGGAATGTGGGTTACGGGTGGCAAGGGACGAACAGAAGAGCTGCTCAGGGCTATGAAGGGCATGGCTGCGTCCAGAGCTGCAGGAGTTGTAAAGGATGAGATTGAGGTGATTATGACTTAGGAAGGGAACACTGGGAGGCATGTAGGCCTTTTAAGATTACTGGAGCTTTGGCAGGAAGAGCAGATGCCTAAGACAGGGATGGAGGGCAAGGACCAGGCTCAGTGGAGGTTTCTGGGGTAGATTTGAGGAGGTTTTGTGGAAGAGAGGCTGAGAGGATTTCAGGATTTCCAGCTTGGAGGATGTGGGGACTGCAGTTCATTGAGCAAGGGAAGGAACTCGGGGCAAGATGTGGGTTGTGAAATACAAGGCTGTCAAGTTGAAGCTCAAGTTCAAGTTCAAGTTTAGTCCTACCATTCTAAGTCCAGTTATCTTGTGACTGTGAGTGACAACAGACATACTGGCTGTGGAAGTTTGAGATCTTAGGCATCCTAAGCGTAAATCCAGGAAAAATGGTGTGGGAGTGTATTGGAAAATTTCTAATAGAAGAAGTTTGATTTTTTTTATTTTTGGAACAGGGTCTTACTATGTAGTCGGACTGACCTTGAACTCACCATGTAGCTGAGGCTGGCCTTGAACTCTGAGCAATCCTCCTGCCTCTGCCTCCCGATGACAGGCTTATGCCACCACACTCAGCTCCAGAAATTGACTTTTCAATTCTTGATTGCTAACTGGAAACATTAGGACTTGGAAACTTTATACTTGGAAGTCAGCTTGTTATTCGTATAACGAACCTAGGTCCTTTCCTAGGAAAATAAATGGCTCATGTAATGAATAAATATAACTACTGCTGTAGGCAGTCTCTAATTTGCAGTGGCTCAGGTTAAAATTTCTCAAACTTATGATAGTTGCAGTGGCGATGCTTGGAATACGGGGTTTGCTCTTTTCCTGGGCTGATGACAACCCATGCGGTTCTGGCAGGGCTGGGCAGCCCCACGACCACAGAAACAATTCACGCTACAATGTATGGTGTTGCTGGGCAGGGTGTTGGGTAGGCACTGCCACCTTGCTGTGTTTTTAGCACGTGATGGGTGCATCGCCACCTAACCCCACCACAGGCCGAGGAGCACCTGTATGCTTGGGGGCAGCAATGGAGAGCACGGAGTAGGAGCACATCCCCACCAGGACGTTGCTAGAAGTCAAGACGTGACTGTCGCTGGCTGGCTCGCTGCTTCCTTGGGTCGAGGAGGGGCAGCTGGTGGCTGACGCTTGCTGGCTCCGTGAATTCTTTAAGTATCAAGGATAACTGACACAAAGAGGGTGTTTTTCCGAATATTAATTCTGGATAATGAAAATTTCGCTGAAGTACTTAGCTTACAAAACCAGAGCGTGCCACTAACCGTATTCTGTGCAATTCCAGGGCAGAAATTTCAGCACATAAGAAGCCATTGGAAGCTGACGGGCTAGACACAAACCACTCAGTTGCACGGCAACTGAGCCCATGCTCGGCATTGTGTATTTTTCAAAGGGCTTCTTTCCCCCAGATAGTGTTTTCGTGTGCTCTTTCTTACCTCTTCCCTGGTTCCAATAGGGTGGCACGTTGTTATTTTCCAGGTTGCCAGGATTAAAGCTCATTTTCTGATTAATTAGAATCTTTTAAATAAAAACACTCCAACTTTAGAGCACTATTGTACTCATTACTATTTCTGCAGTATCTCTGCCACTCAGCTATTATGCAGGACTGCAGTAATTTTCACACAGCCCTTTTATTCTGTTTGTCTTTATTGAAGACTTTGTGTTCATTACTGGTTCGTCTCCTGACAGCCCAGAATACTCCCTCAGACTCGCCTCCAAACTGTGTGAAATCTATTTTGCATTTGCAAGAGTCTGGTAAGTGACTTACCCAAGATCAGGTAAGTGACTATCTTCAAAGTAATTAAAATTTGGGGGATATCATCTCAACAGGAAACTCTCGCTTGGCCTTCAGCTCTCCCACATGCTTCATTTTTTATATCCAAAGCCTCGCAAGGGATAGCATTGGCTTAATTCCGGGATTAAAAATGTAATCAAATTCATCAACAATACTTATATATTGATCTTTAAAATACAATGGAACACTTGTCTGTGGTGTTTATCATTTAATTTCTTTCTGTGGTACAGGGGAATAAATCCAGGGCCTATGTACTGAGCTCTAGCTCCCACCCTGTTGTTTTTTTATTTGGGGACAGGGAATCGCTAAGTCGGTAAAATTGCTCCAGCTGGGCGTGGTCTCTCAGTCTTCCTTCCGCAGCCTCCTGGAGTGCTGGGACCACAAGCAAGGTGAGGGGACACCCAGTTTACTTAGTTTGAAGGTGCTTCCCTGGCAGGCGTGCCTGCTTTCTTACAGGTCTTGCTGTTGGCTGTGTGCATTCAGAGCCCCTCATCCTGGCCACTGCCTGCTGGCTGCAGCGTCTGCCATGGTTTAGCAGACAGTGGCTGCCTCTCAGGGCAGTTTTGTGAGGCTTTTCGGTCTGAGTGGTGCCCTTGTATGCTTGCCAAGACTTGGAGTACATAGTGAAAGCTATTTGCTAATAGAAATCTAATGGAAATGTTTAAAATTCACATTTCTTTGTGCCTTGTGAAGATGAAATGGTTTTTCTGTTTAGCTGAAGCTGCTTCTGTGCATTTCCAAACTTGGGAGTGGGTTGCTTACGTGTCAGGGTGACTCCTCCACCTTGGGGATTTCTCTTCTGCTACTCTTCACGGCAAAGGAAAGGCTGCATCTCCACAGGCCTGGGTTGAGTCACCTGTGGACCTGAAGGTCCCCCACTCACAAGCCTCCTGGTGGGCTGGGGGCCCAGGTTCGGCAGGGGCAGGGGTGCACTGGGGTGCTCTCTTTGTCTTTTAAACAATAGCTATCATCTGCCTGAGGTGCTTTCCACGTGGCCTGCCTGAGGGCAGGAGGGTGACCTTGCTGAGGGAGAATCAATAGTCACTGGGTCATATCTTGGCCATTTCTTTCTGTTTTTCTCTCTGCCTGATTTCCTTGCTCCTCTCCAGACTCCTAGGCTTTGGACTCTGGTCAGTCTCACAGCTCCACAGTTAAGTGAGCAGATGATCCCAAATCAAAAAGGGAGCCAGGAAAGGTAAGAGGCTTTTCCTACTTTCCCTCAGGGTTAGTGTCTACAACACCTTTTTCACACCTGTCAGTCTTTATTAGCTCTCTCCTCACAAGTGTTTCCCTTTTGAAATCCAATGATGCCATTGAATTACTCAACAAACATGAGCCCCTACTGTGTGCTGGGCACTGAGCTAGTTCCTGACTATTCAGGAGAACATAGTGTCCCCAGCAAAAACCCTAGACAGAAAGTTCCTACTGCCCTCTGCCAACACTACACAGCACTAAGGACTCTGTGGGTGGTGATTAGCTGTGGGCTGGGGAACACTGTCCCTGGTCATGCGGTGCCCAAGACCCTGGTGGCCCTTGTACCACTCATTTAAATCCGTGTTGTACTTGCAGTCTCCAAAGCTTCAAACGATTCCTAGAGAACATGCAGAAATGAATGCTCTTGGGAAGCCCTGCGACAGTCTTCTTCAAACACCCATCCCCTCTGTCCAAGGGTGAATTTTATGAGAGGGAGAACAACCCATAACTAACCACATTTTATTCTTTGACATTCCAATTACATTAAGCAAGGCAGGCATTAGCGATCAATCGATGGGCCAGCCCAGTGATGTGAGGATAGAGAGGGGTGGGTCACTCAGAAGATGGCCCAGGGCTTCGGTGTGCACTGGGCGGTGGTCGGCGCCTCTGAACAGATGCTCTCTCTCTCTCTGTGAGCCTCGGCCTGTGGCTTCTAAAGAGCTGTCCCTTCATTACCTCCCCGCTGATCTTTTGTGACAGTCTGTGCCTGGCAATCCAGGCCATTGCCCGGGGTTGGAAACCCGGTTAACTAGGATTCAGCTCATCTTTGAACAGGCGGTTTCTATTTGTGAGCAAAATAAATGAGTGAGCTCCCCACTACTGGACGTTTTTACTCAAGTCCTATGGGCCCCCAACCTAGGTTTCATCAATCTGTTCCTAACTCAACCAGCCTGGGAGCCAACGGATTTGCCTTCTCTAGAGCTAACTAGCTGGGCTTCCTTTCTTTATTTCACAGCTGATTGACTATGGTGTGCAGTTCAGTAGATTGTGGATCAAATAAGTGAGAACCATAAAATTTCCTCCCCAGGGACTAGGTTTTATTTCATTGACCCTAGAGCAAGAATTGTACCTCCCCTGTTATGGTTGTGTATAGGTGTCCCCCCAAAGCCTCTGTGGTCTTGGGGTGGCTTCTGGAGTTTGTGATTATGGGTGTGGGTGCTGCACCTGCCCTGAAGCAGGCAATTTGCATTTCTATGTAAGGAGGAAAGAGAAGTTAGCTGCTTGAGCTGCTGCTGCTTCTCTTCACTCTTGCTTGTGGCCATGAAAGGTTGCCCTCGGCCATGCGTCGTTCTGCCTTGGACCCAGCTGAATATGGACTGAAACCTCTGGTAACTGTGAGCTAAATAAACCTTTCCTTCCTTATTTGGAGTGTCAGGTATTTGTCCCAGCAATGAGAGAAGAGTAACTAAGACACCCCCCCAACCAAAAAATAAAATAAAACGAAACCCTACATGTGGCAGCCGAAGGCCAGATGCTCCTGCCCAGGACTGATTCAGTTATACCTGTTGAAAGTAAAAGGACAAGGAAAAGTACATGTGCAGTGAATCATCACACAGCCTGATGGGAGAGGAGCTGTTTTCCACAAATCGTCAACATGTAGCAATCTGATGATCCCTGGATGGTGAGCATCTGTTTAAGGCTCGGGAGGAATTAACTCCACAGTCCTTTTACCAATAGGACAGTGGTAAAAGGATGGTGGAATGGGGATGACCTTTTATTGTATAGTGTCTAAGAGCCTTGTCCCTCAACTATGATAAAAACTTAGTGCTTTCTGAATGGATGAACATCAAGTTAAAGACTGAAGAATTTAGCAGCTTATTCATCAATATTTTATCTGCTCTGGAAATTTCTGCGTCTCTAGTGCCTAGCACATGCCAAGCTGTGGCAGAGGGAACATGGTAGAATAATGATTGGGATATAAAGAGCTTGGTTAGAAGTGTACTTGCTACCAGTTTTATCCTGGGTGAGACACTTAGTCATAATGAGCTTGCAAAAAATAACATCGTACATATAGGAGGGGCACTGGAAGTAGTCACCTTGTCCTGTGCACAGAATTTTGAGGCGTGCCTCAAACAGAATCCCCCTTCTGTTTGAGGCACGCCTCATGGACATGTAGCCTCTCAGGGCCCTGAGCTTGGACAGTGCTGCCATCACTGTCTTGAAATTTGTAATAAACGTTGCAAGGGAGCCCTTGCATTTTCATCTTGTGCTGGGCCCTGTGGGTTACCTGCATGACCTTTCTCCATGCATGCCCTAGCCTGCAGGCTCATCACTCTGAAAACATGGGGTGGGGGGAGCCACACTTCCTGTCCTTGAGGCCAGAGAGGCCCATACCTCTCCCAGTGAGTCTTCCTTTTGTTCAAGGTTGTCTGAGCAGTTTCTGTCATTCTCAATAAAACACCCCAGCGCTCTGCCCCTGGTTAATACAATTGGAAAGTCAAAGCTGTTAGCGGCAGTATTCTTTTCCTATTGTGTGTTGGGCAGAGATAGACTCTTAGGCCAAGAGGGACTAATCTGAGTGTCTCTCACAAGCATTTATTTGGATTTGGGATAGACAGTCTCTGGCCAATCTTTGCAACTATCTGAAGGAGAATGAGGAAACTCAGGAGCTATAGGGCAGCTGTGTTTTATTGTGTGTAGGGAGAAGCAATGAAAGTCCCACTGCAGGCCTAGAAGAGGAAAACACTCATGCAGAGAAGCCGAGAGGAGAAACTATGACTTCTGTGTGGGGCCAGCAGAGATGGCTCAGTTTCCCGTGACCCTGCAGCTTCACTTCCGGTGCAGCTTCACTTCCGGTTTCTATTAGAGCGGAACCCTGTTTCTTGTCCTTGAGTTGTGAGACACCCCTGTCTGCCCCCACAATTCCGTCTTTTATCTCCAGCCTCCTGACCTACTCCCTCACAGATAGAGATAAAGGCAAATGGACAGGGGCCTTTTATAAACCTCAAAGTTCTATTATAAACACAGCACTCCATTGGTTACATAACAGACAGCACTGGAAACTGTAATGGTATTTGTTTCAATGTAAAAGTCTTTGGTGTTTGTTTCAATATTACATTTGTTCATCTTCTAATTTTCTAAGGTAGAACTTGGGTCACATAGCAACCGCCAGAAGTCATGTGTTTAAAGCCATTTAAATGTTCATGGGGAAGATGCCACATTAATCATATAATTTGGGCTAATGTGAATATTTTTATAGGGTTATTAACATTTCAAAGATCTTAGGCCTGTTTTGGAATTTAAAATCAGATTTATGGATTTGAGGAACACATAAAAAAAAAATAATCTGATTTCTTCTGGTTTAAAACCCTAAGACCGAAACAGTTCAAAGCAACAGAATTAGTGGGTAGAATGGACAAGGCTGTTCAAAAGATAAGGAAAAGAAAGCAAATGTAAGGAATTTGGAAAAATATGTAATTGGTAAAACAAAAAATCTTGAACTGGGCAAGTAAGTGGGAAATTATGGGATATAAATGAAGCCAAGAAAACATCAAAAGACAGATATGTGGGTCCTAGTGTAGCTTATTTCTTAATGCTTTGTTTTTTCCCTAACTTTCTTTTGTTCATTTCTTTGTTCACCCGTTCTTTGTCCCCCCACCCCCAATTTCTGGTCTCAGCAGGCAAAGCAGCCACACCTGCCCCCTTATTTTTCTTTTTCATTAGCACATGTTCATGGCACATAATGACCACAGTGCCTGTGGGGAGCTGGCATGTGTATAGAACACATCTTAATTTGTTTTCATTCCCTTTTCTGCCCCTCCCTCCCTCTTACCCCACCTCTTGGTCTCCTCATTTGTAAGATCTACCTCCCTGCTCCCTATTATCTGTTATCTTGCTCTCTGTGTTGAGAAAAATCATGTGGTGCTTGGCTTGTGTGTCTGATTTACCTCTCATAACATGATGGTCCCAGGGTGCACCCATATTCCTTCCTGCTCACCCCCTCTTCCTATATATCTTGTACTCTTCTTGGTTTGGAGATTGAGGCAGAGTACTCATGGGACTTACTTTGTCCTAAGACTAAAGAAACAAACCTGCAGAGACCCAAGGAGCGAGAAGAGAATAGTGCTCTAATGAGCCTCTCCATCCCCCAAGAGCACCTTCATCCTTCATGAGGTGCCTCGTGCCACGTAAGTGCTCTGCTCCACTAGCCCACTTAATTCTTACCATGCTCTGAGGTCAGTAGGGTTTCAAATTGCCACAGAGCAAGGAAGGTCACAAGAAAGTGTGAGGAGGCCACGCAGACAGGATGCATGAGTCTCCCAAAGCAACATCAACTCCTCAGCTCGAGGTAGCTATTGTTCCACGGAGACGCAAGCCCACTACTCCCAGACCACTTCTTTCAAAAGCAGCCTCAAATCCATTTATCGAATGTGAAATCTGATTTTTTTAAAAAATAGGTCAATTTAAAGACCACTATGTAGCAGTTATGAAATGCCATTTGTGTACAATTATTGCCATGGTGTTGTTTAGAATAACAAGTGATTAGAAACAACCTAAATGTCTGTGACAACAAGTTCCACCTGCCGTAACTTGTGCAACTTTAAAGGACAGCAAGAAAGCTCCCTTATGTACTAATATAAAACTAGCATTATGATAAAGTAAGACAATGAGTTCATTGCAGGGCACGTAGCTATCCCATTGTGTAAAGGAGGAATACATGTGCATGCTCACACATGTGTGCGTCTATATATGAATAGAGCAGTTCTGAAAGGATATACAGGTCCATACACATGTGTCTAGATGACAAATCGATAGACAAGCCAACAACACCGGCTATCTCTGGGAAAAGAGAGTACACGGCTAAAGGATGAGCTGGAGGAAGACTGTTCAGTGCTTCCTCTTTAGTATCCCTTGAAGGTTGGCCTATCTGAATATACTATTATTTTACCAAAGAGAAGCTTTGTGAAAGGCCATTTGTTTGCACCTTTTCTAGAACTTTTCCTATTTCTTGTGAATGTGAGAAATTGACCTCTGGGTTTGTGACATGACTGTGATAAGCCCTAGAGCAAGCCAAGGCAGGACTCTCTGGATCTAGAAGGCTCATTACAGGTGGCACAGGCATGATTCCTGCTCTTCTTCCTCTTAGGTGGATTTCAATCAAATCAAGAATTATCCCAGAAACCTTGTTTGGCCTGGACCTGCCTGGAACCTGTAAGGATAAGCTGAACCCCTAGTTGGTTCCAGAATGGCTTTGCTGACTCTTAGAGATATCCTTAACCTGAAACAACCTTATACTGAGAAAGATAAATCCTTTATTTCAAAAAAAATTATTATATTGGAGAACTTGGTATATTTAATTCCAGGAATCTTGGCCTTTTTATTTGGGAGGGAGAATACTGGATCATAGGACAGCTATCAGAGTGTGACTCTGAATTACTGCTATCCTAGAATGACCTTTTTAGTATCTTTCTCTCCCAGAGGGAAACTTAAGACCACACAGAGAATGCACGCATCTCACAAGGTACATAAGGTTAGAAACCACTTGGGGCTTCCTCATTTGTGGGGCTCACATGTTCCAGCGAAATTTCAGATCATGCAGGAATAAGCTGGTATTCTGCTTGTCTGCTGAGTCCTAGCCAGCCCTGGGCCTCCTGGCTGACCACACACTGCCTCTACCCACAAATGGCATATCGAGTTCCTGAAGACCAGCCTCTGCTCCCCTCCACTCGGCCTTCATTCAGCAATCCTCTCTCATTCTCTGTGGCTAACAGATCTCAACTTGCCAGGTGGCTTATGAAGGCCACTTGTTATGAACACATTCATGCATCTACGTGGGGGTACATGTTTTTCATGATAACAAAGGACAGCTGTGTGTCAGAACATAGCAGGCATTTCTAGGTCTGTATTATGTCTGGGCCTACTTTAGGATTGCCACCATTTGGGGGCATGAAATTCCTGCTTGTCCTGAGAGACCAGACTTCTATCTGCTCTTTTTGGAAGGTTTTTTTTTATCTTCTCCACCTCCCTAGTATGCATTGGCAAGTTTCTAAGTGATAACAGACTCTCATTCAATCTACCTGACCAGACTTCAATGAAGGACACTTTTCAAAGTTGTGCCCAGGGACAAGGGGACCTCAAGGGAGATAGAAGCACCTGGAAAGGAACACTAGGGAGAAGCTTTTAAGAAGTACAGTGGTCTTGGAGCTCAAGGAGAGCTTGAGGGAGAAGCCCATTTCTTCCTGTGCCTCCCCTCCCCCTGAACACATGGAAGCTGCAGGTGGGGAATGGATCTAAGATCTGCTAAACCCTGGCCCCGGGCAGGGAGGGAACCCTCACTCTTATCTGCCTTTGCTTTTCTCCCAGTGCTTCCATTGGTCAATTGGAAGTCAGATGGCCAGGGCTCAGGAGGAAGCCTGCAGGGGCCCATCTGGGCCCCAGAGGGACAGTTGAGCAACAACTGGATCAGGTCTGGGGTGGCAAAGGGGATGGTGACGCACCTACCTAGAGACTGTCAGTGTCTCTGTGGGGTCATGTCCTGAGTGAGAGGTGGGGCAGGGACTTATTTGGGCGGTGAGATGTTGTTGGGATGGGGAGATGCTGGCTGTCACTGTCCTGCCTCTTAACCCTCTATCATGACAGTCATTCCCATTAAGGAACTGCTCCATTACCTGTCCCTGTGAGCAGTCTCCTTACCTTTCTACTTTAAGATTTTTTAATCCTTTTTTTTTTTGGTATTTCAAAATTTGAATTAATAATAATAAAAAAAAAAGCTCTCAAGGTTGACAAGGACTAGGATTGACAGTCCTATGGCTTTTAGAAATCCCTGTTGTCCATTTAAATTTTAATGTTTCTATCATTTGTTCCTCAGTGTAAATTAACAGCCATGGCAGTGTGTTGGGTTTCTTTTTCGAAGTCGAGACTTTAAATTTAATTCAATCGTCGAGATTTACGGCACTTCTATATTTCACACGGCAGAATCAATAATGTGACTGAAGTGAAGAAGATAAAAATTTATGGTATCTTGCAATTTAATGGTTGAAAAGATGCAATTGGAGAGATCATAAATTGTGAAGGAGTTTATGCTTCGTTGCTCCTGATTCAGTGCTTGCTGTTAGAGCTTGATTTGTGGCTATTCACAAGGTGTGATTAATGGTGTGACTGATGCTTGCTTCAGTGCGGTAAAGCAGTTGTAATGCTCTTCATTAGAATAAATAAAATAAATTGACTGAAGCTTTATAAAAACTGTGTAACATTTAAAATCTAAAATGTCAATTTTTTTCCTGTTACAATTTAGGTTTCCTCAGGCAGTTCCACCTACAGCACATCACTCATTGTCACTCTTTTTGGATGTGATAGAAATCCATGTGAGTTTGGTAAGCTTTATGCAAAGCTCACTGAAAAGGAAAGAAAGAAGTGACTAGGACCTGGAGCTGGGAGGAGGTGGTGGCGGAGCTTTGCAGTCCTCCTAATGTGCATTTTATCTTTTCTTAAACACACAAAGTTCAAAGAAATCAAGGCGGAAAATGACCCTTCCATTCACAGATCTGCTGAAAACAGTAAAAGTGGGCAGTGTTGGCTCTTGACGTGGGCTGGGCGGGCAGCCCCAGGATGATGGCGCAAGCCAGCGCGGGCCCCGTCTTCTGGGACTCTGCTGTCGTACTAAGCACCTTCTGCCATCAGTTCATGCTGCGGCCCAGGCACAAAGAGGAAGCAAGAGGGGCAGACAGCACCTCTGGGTTGGGAAGGAATGGCTACATCAGGTAACGCCCGCAGGGTGTGGGTGAGTCACTGGGCCAAGGATGTTGTCTTTCTGCGCACGCACGCAGATACGCATCATGCTGTAACCGCAGCATATTTCAAATGCTGAAATTTACTACTGTAGGCTTAAGAAAATTTTGGATGTCCTAGAGAGAGGTACATATTCATAGAGGATATATTTGCTTGGTTCCTGTCATTGCTTTTTTTTTCCTTGAGGGTGAGAGGGTGGGGTTTTTTTTTTTGTTGTTGTTTTGTTTTGTTTTGTTTTGTTTTGAGACAACGTCTTGCTCTGTGGTCCAGGCTGGTCTTGTACTGTGTAGCCCAGGCTGGCCTCAAACTCATGGTGATCCTTCTGCCTCAGCCTACCGAGAGCTGGGATTAGGTTATGCTTTTTAAATGCTCAAATTCACTGAGTGATATGGCTAATGTTACAGGTTCAGGCGAGTGACACTAACTTAGGGGAGCTCCTCTCCCCACATTATTTACAAAACTGTAGATTGACGCGGGACCCTGGAGGTAGCCAGCTTTTATAGCATGTTTCTAAGACTCAAGCAAATTCCATTGGCCGAACACGAAGGGGTTTGATGTAGTTAGTGGCTGTTTTTGCTTTCCTACCCTGTCAAAGCCAAAAAAGGGAAAAACAGACGTGGGCGTAAGCCTGCCTATGTTTTGCCTCTGAACCACATTATGCTATCTTCTTGTCACTCTAGGGTTCTCCAGGATCCTGGAGTGGGGAGGATGAAAGCAGGCAGTTCACACAGAGGAGTTTTAAACTTTAAAGTATTATTTCCATCAGCTTCCCAGATTTTCCGTGTTTCCCTCAATAGATCCTTAATTCACCCTGGAAGAGTCTCGTGTAGTGGAGAACTAACTCCCAATAATGTGGTCAAGATAGCTGCACCGTGCGGTCCTCCGCTGAGTGGATTTCCTTGTGAGCTGGTGTCTGAATGTTACACCCAGAAAGGAGCTGTGCTGGGATTTCTCAGAAGCTCACAGGATCGTAAGCATGTGGGGTGTGGGGCACTTCCTGAATTGTAGGGGCAGGCAGGAGGACGCAGAGAAAGGGTGCCTTGATTAAAATCGACAAAGGAGAGAGCAAGCAGAATCAACAAAATGTGAATGACATAGAATCATGTGCTTTGGCTTGTGACTTGTGTTAGTCTACCATTTGGGACAGTGACAAAATACCTAAGATAACTGGTTTAAGGGAAGGAAAGATTTATTTGGGCTAATGGTTTCTGTGGCTTCAGTTCACGATTGCTTGGTATTGTTGCTTTTGGGCCCATGACAACAAATGCATCGTGGTGGGGGAACATGGTGGGGGGCTCCTCACAGCATCCAGGGAGCAAAAGGAGAAGCATGAGAGGACCGGGCTCCTAGTGTCTCCTTGAGGTGCACATTCCCAATGGCCCAACCTCCTTCTGCTAGGCCCCACCTTTTAAAGGTCCCAATACCTCCCCAAGGCACCATGCTACGGGCCGGTGATCAAGCCTCGGAGGAGACACTTATCAAACTGCAGCAGTGCCAGCACACATAAAGCTTTTGTAGAGAATGAAGACTGGGTTGGTCCATTGAGGGTTATCCCTACCCAAAGCTGAGAGAGGCGGCAACGCTGTAGCGCAAGCCCCATGAGGTGGAGGTCACCCACGTGGAGCTTTCATCATGACATACTTGGTGTCTATAGCACTGCTTGATACCTACAGCAAGCACTCAGTGAATGCTCATTTAAAGGGGTGAGGCATTGAATACATCTTTCTGAAGGCCAGGGATGGGCCATGCATCTAAAGAAAGGTCAAGCATCCCAGAATCCTTCAAAATTCATAAGCCTGCTAGAATAGAGCAATACAAGGGAAAAAAACCCAGCGCAATCTTTTAAAAAGTCTGAAGATATTTAAAAAACCCAGCATAGCCTCAAGAGTTGGCACTTGTTTGTGTACCAAGGCTTTGATCTGTCTTCCAGCCCATGTATATTAGCAATGAAAACAGAGGTGGGATGAAAAACTGTGCACTCCTTTTGGAAAAGAGGGGAGTGGGTGTAACCAGGGATATTCGAGTCCCAAAACATAAACAACTAATGGGAACTTTTCCATCAAATTGTGAGAAGTAGCAGGATTGGTCCAGCCTCTTTTCTCACCTGTGTTGGGGGCAGGATGAGGACGCCTAAGGCATCTCCCAGGCCTTCAACTCTGCCTGCGTGGCTCTTTGGTGCTTCTACATCCTGTCCTCTTTCTGGGATCTGCTAGGCCTGATACACAGCAGAAAGATGAACAATGCCTGCTGAGTTCCCAAAGAACCGCTGACACTTGACAGTTTCCAACCTGCTACATAAGAAGTGGACCGACATTTACACGTGGAATTTACAGTGAGAAAAGACAAGCATAAAGCTCAGGATTCACTGGAATGCCTTCCCTGCTGCTCCTGCTACGGGCAGTCCTCTGTTCCCTCCCTCCTGGCCTATCCTCATCTTGAGAGTCTTTGTCCCCATCCTTCCCACCCATAGGCCAGGCCCCTGCTCTGTGGTCTGCACTCAGCCAAGAGGAGGGGAGAAGTTAAAACCAATCAGTCTTGCTGCACCTCAGCCCAAGCACAAAACGAATGTTCAACAGCAGGAACTCTGGGCCCAAATACTCCTTAAAAATAAAGGCACCCTGGGCTTCAACTTAAGCTCCCAACCCCAGCAATAGAAGGGAATCGCCAAAGCTTTATGTAAGGTATCAGCGATCACAGATCTGTTTGCTGCAGGGGATTAGAAGTCACAGAATCAGGGATTGGCTTGCAGCCCTTTGAGGACTTAGGACTGCGTAGGGGACAGCACAGAGTTCCCTAAAGCCTGCCTGGCTTTTCCAGAGCAAACTGTAGGAGCCTGACTTTTTTCTGTGCTTAAGAAAATCAAGACTTTAGTGTGTGGGTTTCCTAAATGCTGACTCTTTAAGTGGCTAGCCCGGTGTGGTCAAGAGAGGAGAAATGCATGTCGCTCGGGGCTCGACGGCAGCCTCCATCTGCTTTATGTTGCCTCTCTAGGGATGGAGGAAAAGAAGCAGTTTCTTAACAGCCAGTGTCTGTGTACGTTCACAAAGGAAATGCCCATGCCACTCCCTTTCTGCACTTCCCCCCTTCTGCCCCATTTTAATGTTAGCAATTGCTCTAGAGCCTCTAAGTATGATATCCAGCTGTCACTTTGACTCAGGAAGAAAGGTCACTGTGCCCTCTGAAGATGTAAAGGGCAACTGCATCATGATAAAAACCTCTTCGCCACCAGATCATCCCTGTTTTCCTTCTCTCTCCTCCCGCACTGAATTTTATTTAGAGTTCAACAGGATGTTATGAAAATAATAACATGCCAAGCATTTAGTGGCTGACAAATTACTTTCTCATATATGATTTCATTGGGAACTCTTAACAGCTGGGTGGTTGCCACTGGGTTATTAGACCCATTTTGCAGATGATAAGACTGAGGGTCGGGCCATGCCTTGTCCTTGGTGCCTGGGCTAGGCCATTGCTCACTCACTGAAGGTGTCCAGATGTCCCATTTGAATTCCCACCTGGCACAAATACAGCATTCTGCACTGCAAATTGTGACCCACTCTGCACAAGCCTTTCTGTGGCTTAGCAGAACATAAATTCAGTCCTCTAGCTTTTATAAATCAAAAGCATTCTTCGGAACACAGTTTCCGCAGAAGGTTTGTGTTGGCTCTCACACAAACAGCCGTTTTATCAGGTGCTTTCTGAAGGGCCGTGTCAGTTTCCTGAAGACCTGAGGAGATAGTTCACCGAGACTGCTGTCCTCTTCCCTTAAACAGTCCTCACAGTTTAGGGGACCGTGAACCAGGCTCTCCCCATTCAGAGCCCTCCAAGCGACCCTCTCACTGCCAAGGCCGGAGCTAGAGCCCAGCGTGTGGGTGTCTGCTGCCTCAGGGTTACACCCCCTCTCTTTAGCCAGCCTGCGCTTGTGATTGCCCTGTTTTCTCAGACTGATGAAATGGAAGCTTTCTTCTTAAGTCTATTCTCGCTCTCCAGCTATCTTAGAAATAAAATTCCGTTTTTTTTTTTCTCAGCACCCTCTATTATCTATATTTTGGTGACCCCATTATATAAGGCACATATATAGCCTGGGGAGTAAGAGCTAGGTCAGAGCCGCCAGCCGTCACCCAGGAGCTCTGGGCGTCCTGCATTTCCAAGTGACCAGCTGACCTCTGGACGGCAGCGGCCCGCGAAGGCAGCGGTGTCGGGGCACGTCCGCCCGCCTGCAGCAGCTCTCATTAAGCTCCTGGGATCTGCTGAGTGGCCGCAGGCCTGCTCAGGAAGCCGCTTAGAAGATTGCTGGCAGACTCCTGCTGTTACACTTAGTGGAGTTGCTGTCCTTTTTCTCCAAGTTATCCCCTTATTAGAGAATCCTGTAAAACCAGGAGGAAGGCGAGGCGAAGCTTCGGGCCGGCTTGCAGTCCTCCCCACTCTCATTAAGGCCGGGCGCGGCGCGTTCTGTGATGGGAACTGGTGAACTCAGGGCGCTTACTTCGCCCTCCTGGCAGAATCAGCACTTAAAGGGTATCAAGGACCCCGCGCAGCCCGGCTCTCAGGAGGCAGAACAAAAGCACAGCCGGGCAGACTCTCTCGCGCCTCGCTTCCTGCCGCTCACAGTGGATGACATTTCAAGGAATAGGAATTGGACTATGGGGTGCATTCTTACCCGTCCTTGAGGCCCATGTACCATGGGTGAAGAGAGCCCTTTTGGTTTTTGAGATGAAGCCTGAGCACTTAGCAACGGGGCGCTGGGTTTTACAAATCAGTTATGCTTTGAGTGGGGAGGAAAACCCTCAGGATTACAGCGTGGAAGAGAGTCAATACGGGGCAATTAGGAATAAAGCGAGACAGGAGCGAGGAGGGGAAGGATCCCTGCTCACGACAGCGCTGGAGGCCCATCTGCTGTGGAAACCGAAATGCCTTGACTTGTTCAGTGGGTGGGAACTAAAGACCTCCATTCACTCTGGCGTGGGGGACAGAGCCTTGGTTTCCGCCTATTAGCCGCTTGACCACTGGTGGGACAGAATGTCTGATACCTACAGTTTAAAGGAGGAGAGTTTGTGTCACAGATTCAGTCCATGCTTTGCCCGGTCCAAGGGGGGACACATCCTGGCAACAGGGCCCAGAGGAGGAAAGCTGCCAGCCTCAGGGTGGACAGGAAGCAGAAGTTGAGGAGAGGAGCCAGGGACAAAATGCAACCTCAGGGTGTGAACCCACAGTGCCCTCTTTCAACCCAGCCTCCTCCTGACAGAACCCTCACCTATGAACTTAGAAAAAGTTCAGTCAACCAATGGGTGCAGCACCCTTGAGCCAGTCACCTTCCAAAAGCCCTGTCTCTGAAAACAAGACACTAGGGGGACATTCTAGTTCTAAAGCATAACACTGGCCCTGTCCTCCTGGTGCAGCCTGTGGGACAAATGTGGTGTTTCTATGATCATAAGACCTATTGCTATTACCCCTAATTATAAGAGGGGCTGCCTATGTAGGCCCACAGGCCAAATTTAAGCCTCAGCCATTTCTTGTAAATAAAATCTTCCTGAAATACAGTCAACCTCATGAGCTTAGATATTGTCCACAGTTGCTTTCTCATAACCACAATGTAGCAGGTGCAAAGCCTAAAATATTTAGTCTCAGGTCTTTTACAGAAAGAAATCATGCCGAACACTGGCAGAGGACAACATGCTTAGTGGACTTACCCCAAAACTCAGTAAGTGGCAGAACACAGCCACGTGTTTGCTCATGGATTTTGTGGGTCTGGACAGGGCCAGCAGGGATGTCTTGTCTCTGCCTGGTGATGTGTGAGGTCTGACCTGGAAGATTCAAGCATGCAGAGGCCCAAAACTTGGGAGCTCTATAGGCATCTCTGTGTGGTCTGTCCCTGTGCTCTGTCGGTATCCTCATAGAATGGGAGGAACCCAGACTTCTCGGTGGAAGAGTGTCAGTGGAAGAAAAACATGCAGAAGTCATAAACATGTGGCTATCTCCATCTTTGGAAAATCTGCCATGTGGGTTAAGACCCTTGACCCAGAAAATCTCTGCTTTCTGACTTAGTGTACATGAGTGTCTTTCTTTGTTACCTCTCGCAGCTGTCACAAGATATCCTGCCTCCACCCTTGCTCCTTACAATGTGGCCTAAACAGGTTCCACTGCCTTCCTTAGAAGCTTCGGGTGCTCCCGCATTCTTAGTTGGTTGCCAGAGTACTCAGCCTCTGGGTTTCTGCTCATAGCTCACCCCATCTCTGCCTCCCACCCCAGATGTTCTCTGAAAACATCCCTGGGCTCTTCGGTGACCCCTACACACGAGATTCTTCCTCACCAGAGGCCTCCTGCCTCCATGTCCTCTGACTCATTCTGGATTTATCTCTGTATTCACGTCCTCTATAGCCAAGCTCAAGTTTCTCCTCTGCCTGGCCCTTCCCAAGCATTCTGTCTCAGACAAGCTCCCCTTTAGCAGGCATCACCCGGAGCGTGAATGTGGCCAGCACTACACTGTGGAGGAGCACTGACTCGTGCTTTGTATTCATCTCGCACTTACTCAAATCGAGTAGCATTGCTTGCTGTTGTTCTGCATAGCGCATTTTCCCCCCTAAGGTTTCTTATGAGTGAACTCAAAGCCAATTAATACACAGACTCTTCCAGTGGACTTTCAGAATTCACCTGGCTTTATCAAATATGAGCAATAAATAAAGAAAATGGGCACTCGCCTCATTCGTCTGAGAATTTTTAGATTCTCATCAGAATTAAATGTAAGATATATTTCATAAACAAGACAGTAAATTTCTACTTTCTTGGCAGTACCTTTGCCTATTCCAACACTATAAAATACACGTGTAAAAAGTAAAATCCGAAGATAAAGGACAGGAATAAAGAGGAAACTGGGAATAAAGAAGTTGGATTGAATTTGTCTTAAATGACTAAGGAAAATCTCATGTCCTACACTGGATTCATCTAACCCAGAACAACAACAAGAAATGCGATTGAGGAGGTTTCTCCCTGCACCATCCCCTACCTCTGAAAATCCTTCCATTTAGATCTGGTAGGTCAGGCTGTGCAGAGCACCTGCTAAAAGACAGTGCTCACGTATGTGTGGATCCTAAAACATAAACAATCTGCCTCGAAGTCTCTTAGGTACATTTCTGATAAAGTTACCAATCAAGTGTTTTGTGGAAGGCAGAAAAAAGATCTCTTCTCCCTCCGTACTTGCACACACACACATACACACACACACACACACATACACACACACCATTTTTGTCCAATTTGCCATTTCTGTGACTGTTCCTCCCTAGATCGCTCACAGTTCATTAAGGGGTTGCTCGATTTATTAGGAGCCAATCATGCATTTATATGTTCTTTTATCTGAAGTGCACTCTTAAATGTTAGGCCATACACTAATCAGGTTGAACATGATAATGAGCGCACGTTCACGTTGTTAAGGTAAATGACCCAATGCACTTAGAGTGAAGGCGTATTTGAACTACAATTTGCACTTTTCATTGCAATATTGAGCAATCCCAGCAAGGGTCAGGAATCTGTTGGCAACTGCCTTGGGAGGATTCGATTAGCATCATGCTTAGAGCCAGACATTCCTTACCGCGCTATTACTTTGGTTTCCACAACTCTGTGAAAATACAGCAGGAGCAGGAAGCAACATTTGAGATAAACTAAGGAGAATTTTGTAGGCTGACAAATGGTCATGTTTTAATAACTTCTAAGTAGTGGGGAAAGGAGCAGATGTGTGAATGGTCCCAAATAGCTGAGAGAAAATAATGTATATTTATATTTTGAACACATTATGATGCATATTTTGAGAAGGATTTGCTTTTAAAATAATAATGAAGCCACATGACCAGAAAGTACTCCAAAGAGGCAAAAGATTGTTCCCCATATGTTGTCTCTGCTTGGTTCCACCCCCATATACTGTTGCATGCTGGGATTGAAGGTATTGTTACTCAGATTAGAACCAAGCTGCCAGGAAAAAGGGGAGGGGTACTTAGGATGCGATTTTTCTTCTGCCTTATGACCAATATGCTGAACAAATGTGTCAGAGAAGATAAAGACATTCTGTGAATCTGAATTAATGTGTCCGGGGGTCAAAACCTCTCATCTGGACAAGAATGAATACAGGTATTCTCTGAGTTGACAAATGTTACCCATCGTTTTAGTGCTTAACAGCTGAACTCTGAAAGAGTGGCTTGTAGAGCAGGCCCACTATGAGTCCTTCAGGGGAACAGATGCAGGCATTCCGAACCTTAGAAAGGAGATATAAATGTAAGCAAATGGAGCCATACTGCTTCTCAGGCCTCCAGTCTGCATAAATATCCAGGATCCTGATACAGCCTTCCGATCCTTCTGATATTCTTGAAGAGAAGGATAGCGTCAGAGGCCTCTATCTGGCACCATTTCATTCATTTGCTTGTGTAAGAGATGAGCAGTTGGATATCCGACTTACATGAAGGCACATTTCTCAACACTTTGGTTTGAGAATGAGTTGGTTTTGCTGCATACGTGCTTATTGAACCAGCAAAGAAGACAAAGAGGAATAGATGGTGCAGTGTGTGCGTGTGTGTGTATGTGTGTGTGTGCGCGGCAGAGAGAGGAGAAGGAGAGAGAATGGGACTCATTTTCACACTAGGGAGCTTCTGGAACTCGTCTCTTGCCTTGTCTGTGCCGTGTCGTGTAATTACCATCACCAGGTAACAGTTACTGAGCACCCCGGTGAGCTCAGCTCAGCTGACCATTTTGTACTTACTTAAAACATCCTAATCATTGCTCGGTAGATGCTTATGAGCTGATGAAGGGCTGGCAGCGAATCCAGATGTGGAATGCGGAGCAGCTGTGGGCTGCTCGGCAGATGGGACACTTCCAGCAGGGAGAGCCGGCTCCGGGCCCACTTCAGGGTCAGCTTCCTGGGCCTCCGCTTGGGGAGCCGGACCGTGCTCTCTGGGGCCCCTTCAACTTTCATTTTTTTTATTAGCCTAATTTATGATTTTAATCTTAATTTTATGAACAAACAAAAAAATTCTATGATTAACCAAGGGCAATATTGTTAAGTATGACATTCAGCAGCCTAAGCCTCTGCCTGGCAAGCACAAGGTCCTGAGTTCAATCCCCAGTACCAACAAAAGAAACAACCTTCTTTGGAGTTCTATTCTACCTTAGGACTTTGGGACTAATTTTAACATTAGATTTCCTAGGACCTCCTTGTCAGTTTTGCTAGTTGTCAGGTCTAGCACAAAAATGTCATTTGCACAGTCCCCTTGATTTCTGAAAATTATCTAGGTCACTAAGTATGTCAGGTATAATACTGCAGAGCCTATTCTTCTAAAAGCAGAAAAATCATATATTGGAATTGTCAGTGGTGAAAAAAAATCTGACCCAGACCATCTTTAGCCAACAAGCCATTGTCACATTGAGAATGTTTTCTTCTTTCCTAACTTTTAGATACCACTTGGGCTTGTTCTTCACCTCTCCATGTTGTATTGAAGTTTCTTAGAAAAGAAGCAACTTTATTTAATATTTATGAAACTATAATAAACAAATCCATCTGCCTTGAAAATTTCTGATCACTTGGTTTACATACAACTCCATTATTTTGATCCTCAGGTCTTAGGAATCTTTGGAAAAAAAAACCCACAAAACCCAGCTTTGTTCTAGTATAAGAGATGTTCTGTATACTTTCTCCAAGCTGTGTCTCCTGCTCTTATTCACAAAACCATTAGCTTATCTTTGTCTCTCTGGTTCCGTTATTTGATACCATTCTAAGCCCACTCCTGAATGCAGAAATAAGCACATATACTTTTACCAAAACAAAGCCAGACTATTTCTAACAGCTTTTCTTTATTTTATTATTATGTATTTGGTACAGGTTCTACAGGGTCTCACTACGTAGATTTGATTTGTAGTGATTCTCCGCTTTTCAGCCTCCCAAGAGCTGGGATTACAGGTGCGCACCACCACACCTGGTCTCAATGGCTGTTTCAGCATGCCCCAGGGATGGGCTGACATAGCATGCCATGGATCAGACCCCGGCCGCTGAGCTCTGCCCAACCAGGCACTTTAGTCTGCTGAGCTGTCTGGCCGGCCCCTATTTCTAACAACTTTGTTGATGAACAGTTAACTTGTCATAAATCACACAGTGTTAAGACGCACAGTTCAATGTTTTGACCCGTGTGGACACCTGTAAAGCCATCACCGTAGAGACAGTGGGCCCATTGTCCCCAACTAATGGGAAAGGGTTGCCAGTTGTGACTCTTCCTGTTGCCTCTCCTTGCCCAGCTGTCCCTCTTCAGACAACTACAGACCTGCTTTCTGTGACTGTAAAATCAGCAACAGGCAAGCAGTTTCTGTTGTCCAGGACTTCACAGCATGCATTTGGAAGCAAGAAGGAGCAATTGGAGGAGGCACCATGGTAGTGTGTCTTTTATTGTAACAAATTTTTAAAATTAAACATTCAGAGAAAAAGACACCGCACATTAAGTACCGTCTTAATCGGGTCTTTCTCTCAATATCGCCACGTTGAGATTTATACATGTTGTACCATGGCCAGCAGTTGGTTTCTTTTCATTATGGACGAGAATTCCACTACATATGTGCACCAAAGTTTGTGTTCCTTTCTGGCTATTATAACAAAGCTCCTATACACACTCATGTGTCAGGTTTTTCATATCCATAAGAATGCTTTCTCTTAGGCAAACACCAAAGTGGCATGACTAAATAATACAGCAGCTGTGGATTTCATGTTTTAAGAGGCTTCCCAGCCAGGCATGGTGGTGCACTCCTGGGAGGTTGAGGCAGGAGGATTGCTTGGACAATGTAGCAACTTAGAGAGACCCTATCTGAAATTTTAAAAATTTATTTATTTATTTTATTGAGAAAGAAATAACATTGAGACAGTTTCAAAACAGGTTAGTAGGACAGTTACAATAATTAATACATTGCATATTGTTGTCTTCATGGTAGTTATTCATAGTACAAGATGCAGACCTGATATTCTGTTCAAACACTATTAGTACAAATCTTTCTTCTCATTGAATTAAGAGAAAGCAGCTGTCTATCTATCCTATTTTGTATATACAGATACAAAATGGTCCTTCACTTATATCCCCCCCTTCTTTTTTGTCAGAGATGGGTGTTCCATTGCCGTTTAAATATTATTAGGTGTGTGGATTCAGCAAAATAATCCAATTTGGTCCAGTAGTCCATAACAGTAGTGGGCTTTTCGTAAGACTGGCAATGTCAGAAGTTGTTACCTTGAGCCTTTTGTAGCTCAGTGTATTAATATGGCTTTATATTTTATACCTCATTTTTATACTTTTCTGCAGGATGGTTAAGACCAAGATAAAATGTAATTTCTATATCTGCCAAGGTCAGTCAGATCCCCTCAGGATTTACCCTGAAACTCTGTACCGCAGTTTGTAGATCCTTTGTTAGTGCCAGCTAAAAAGGTTGGAGATACAGCTCAGTGCAAAGGCCACTCAAACTGCCAGTACTGGAGGTGTGCGGGTGGGGAGAAGCACGAGAAGGAGCAGCCAATGTTTTTCCAAGTGATTACATGACTTTCATTCCCACTCACAGCCTAGGAGATTTCCAGCACCCTTGTATTCTTACCAACTCTTGAAATGGTCTGTTGAAAAGATTCAGCTATGTAAATATACGTATAAGAAAATCTCACTGCAATCTAACTCATATTTCCAAATGACTGATTGCATATGCTCATTTGCCATAATCCATTCTTTGTGCACTTAAAAAACTGAGTTATTTATTAGTTTATTCCTGAGGTGTCAGAGCTCTTACTATAATCTGAATGCAAGCTCTTGATCAGATGCGTGCAGGTATATTCTCCAAGCCTGTGCTTTTGTCTTCTTAGGTCGGTGTCTTTTGTGAAGTAGTTTTCATTTTGATGAATGCAATTTATTAATTTGGAAAAATGCTATGAGGTCACATGTAAGATATCTTTGTCTACCCCAAGGCCATCAAGGTTTGGCTTATGTTTCCTTCCAGAAGCTTTACAGTTTAAATTTTTATTTTGATTTTTTTATTTTGATTTAATGCAAGATTTTTAAAAAATGTATTTGGTAGAGGGTATCACTACACAGTGATCTTCCTGTCTCAGCCTCCCAGCACTAGGATTACAGGAATACACCACCATGCCCAGTCTAGGTGGTCAGCTCAATGTGCCTGGGGGTGGGGCCAGCATGTCATGTGGTGCTGGGGATCGAGCCCTAGTCCCTGGGCTTACCTAAGCAGGCGCTTAGTCCACTGAGCTATGTTGCTGGCCTTCAACAAGTAGATGTTGATAAAGAAAGTACTAAACCAAATTTTATAACAATATAATTAGAGAATAACAGTAGTTAGCAAAAAGACTATGTCTTACAATGAAAAAAAAAACAGATAATAGCACTAAATTTTCTGTTCAGTGAACTAAGAGAAACTAGTATTATAAAGGTAAATGAATGCAACTTGAGAAGATAATGTTAGGTGAGATAAGTCAGACATACAAGTTTCAATACTGCATGGTTTCTCTTATAGGAGGAAAAAAAATACATATATATAGGAGGAAAAAAATATATATATGGTAGGTAAATAGGAAATAGGGAGAAATCCAAAGTTTTACCTGCATGTCTATGATCTGATTTGGTGTAAGTTTTGTATGGTGTTAGATACAACTAACTTTTTCTTCTTTCTCCTCCTTTCTCTCCTTCTTCCTATCCCTTCTCTGTTTTCCATTTTCTCTTCCGTTTTTGTTTCTTTTCTCTTTTTCTTTCCATTTACAGTGAATGGTTCATTTCATTCTTTCAAAATACTATCCTATCTCAACTTTATATCTTTGTTCAAAATCAGTTATATATATATGTGTGTGGGCCTATTTGAAATTTCTGTTGTTGTACTGGTCAGTCTGTTATGTTTTACCAATACTATACTGTCCTTACTTTTTCTCTGTAATATATATTGAAATCAGGCAGTGGGAGTCCTCCAACTTTCTTTTGCAGAGTTACTCTGGCTATTTGGGTCCTTTGCATTCCTGTTCCATAGGTAAAGTTTATAATCAGCTTGTCACTTTCAGTTTAAAGGGCTGCTGGGATTTTGATTGGGATTACTTTCAAATTTGAGGTGAACTATCACAATTCTGAGTCTCCTCACCTGAATCTGGTATCTGTCTCAAGTTATTTATGTCTTGGCCAGGAATGCTACCATCTGGTGGCTATAGTCCCATCATTCTGGGAGGCCGAGGCAGGACTGTCACAAGTTTGAGCCCAGCCTGGGAAACTTAGCAACTTAGAGACCTTGTCTCACAGGTTAAATTTTTAAAAAAAGGGTTGGGTATTTGTCTCAGTGTGAAGACCTGGGTTCAGTCTTCACACCAGAAAAAATGGTGTGTGTGTGTGGGGGGGTCTTTCAATTTGTCTCAGAAGGGATTTGCAGTCTTTATTGGACAGGCCTTCCATAGTTTTTGTCAAGTATATCTTCAGACTATTAGAAATGGTGTGCTCAAAAAATCTCAATTTCTAGTTGTTCCTTTTTGCATGTTAATCTTGTATCTTGCAATTGTAAGCTCACCCATCTTAGTAACTTTTAGATTTAATTATTTTTGGCTATCATATCTGCAAACAGAAACACTTTTACTTCCACCTTTCCAATGTGAATACCGTTTTATTTCTTGCTTTTCTGCCCCAGCTGGCATCTCAAGTGCACTGCTGAATACACAGAATGAAGGCAGCTGTCTTGTGTGGTCCGTGCCTGCAGGAGGAAGGCCTGCAGTCTTGCACTGTCAAGCATGGTGTCAGACGTGTGTTCTAACTAGGTGCCCCTCCTTGGCCCGAGGAAGTTCACTTTTATTCCTCGTTTGCTGAGAATGTCTCTTAAAAAACGGATACTAGATTTTATCCAATGTTTCTTCTTCATTATTGAGTTGAGCTTATAGTTTTTATTTTATAACTTATAAATACCTTGAATTATATTGGTTGTTTTTCATGCCTGGGTCATGATGTATTGTTATATTTATTGATGTTGCAGTTGACTTGATGATATTTTGATCATTTTATCTGTATGTCCATGAAAGCTGTTTGTAGTTTTCTTGTAATGTCTTTACCTGAGTTTGATATCAAGGGATTTGGTCTTACAGGATATGTTTGAAAGTTTTCTTTTTACTTATCTGGAAGTCCATATAGTCTCAGTACTACATCTGCTTTAGATATTTGGTAGGGTTCACCAGTAAAGCATTTTGTTGTTGTTCTAAGATTTCTTAAATTTCAAGTTAAATACCTTTAGTGGATATGGAGCTACTGAAATTATGTATTTCTTTTTCAGTGAGCTTTAATTATTTATGCCTACAGGGAATTTTTCCATTCTTTAGGTTGTTGAACTTATTAGCACAAAATTATATGTGTTGAAGTCATTATTTTCTGAATTTTTGCTTCTTCTTGGACAATCTGGCTAGAGGATGTCTTTTTTTTTGGTGGGGGGAGTGTGTTGGGGACTGAACTCAGGGCCTAGAGTGTGCCAAGCAAATGGAGGTTGTCAACTTTATCTTTTCAAAGAATGATCTTTTAGATTCTTTAAGTTTTTGTCTTCTGGAGGTTTTTTTCTCACTTTTATCTGTATTTGTTTTTATTCTTAGTAATTTGCTCTTATTTTCAGTTTCCTAAATTGTGTTTTTATTTTAACTTATTCCAAAATATTTTATAATTTCAGTTTTTCATTGCTTCTTGATCTATTTTTTCTTTAGAAATATGTTACTAGAGGCTGGCCAAATAGCTCAGTGGATTAAAGCACCTGCTTAGACAGATTCAGTGGCCCAGGTTCACTCCCTGGCCTGCCATAGACTCTGCAGACCCTGTAGATCCTGCATTAAATACAAAGAAAGAAAAAGAAGTGCATCATTAATTTCCAAATATTTATAGATATTCTAGAAATCTTTCTGGTACTGATTTCTATTTTATAATTTAGTCAGAGGCAAAAACATATCACTTACATCCACTAAGACAAGATTATGGCCCTATAGAGGGTCTAAGATGTAATCTGTTCATCTCAACCCCGTGTAAATTCATATGTTAAAATTTTAACCCCAAACATAATGGTGTTAGAAGATGGGGCCTTGGTGAGGTAATTTGGTCATGAGGATGGGGCCCCTGTGAATGAGCTGAAGCCTTCTACAGGTGATAATTCCG
Source organism: Ctenomys sociabilis (assembly GCA_004027165.1). Lineage (NCBI taxonomy): Eukaryota > Metazoa > Chordata > Mammalia > Rodentia > Ctenomyidae > Ctenomys > Ctenomys sociabilis. The sequence continues at coordinate 44,445 of PVKA01000180.1, forward strand.
TAAGATCCTTGCACCCCACATCTTGGGAGAACAGCATGCTGCTGGCTGTGTGCCAAGGTGTGCTGGGCTCTCACCAGATATCAGATATGCCAGCACCTAGATCTGTGACTTCCCAGCCTCCAGAATTGCATGAAATAAAGTTCTGTTGATTCCAAGCCACTTGGTTTATGGTATGTTGTTCTACAGGCCTGACCAGTCTCGGGCAGTCTGTCTCTATAACTGTTCCACATATAATTAAAGAGAAGGATTCTTCTGCTGCCCCTGGGTGGAATGGTGTCTCCACATCGATTAGGTCTAGTTGGTTGATAGTGTTGTTAAGCAACTTTATATCCTTATTGATTTCTTGTCTACTTGTGCTATTATTGAGAGAAGGCAGTTGAAATCTTTAAACATAATTGTAGATTTGTTTCCTCCTCCTTGAAGTTATTTAGTTTTTGCCCTATGTATTTTGCAGATATAAAATTATGGATTAATTGACTAAGGACATAAACATGTAAAAATTTTTATGCCTTTTATTGAATTCTTGATCATTATGAAATGTCCTTTTTAAGCCTTGAAAATATATTCTTTGCTCTGAACTCTATATTGACTGATAATAAATATAACCACTTCAGCTTTCTCTCACAGTTCGGGGAGCTAGAGGTCCAAACTCAAGGAGAAATCATCTTTTCTTTTCTTTTTAAAATACATATCTTCTTGCTATTGTTTGAATATGGTTTGAATGGTTCATGTATTGAAATTTTATTCCTGTTGTAAGACAGTAAAAAGGTAGAAGCTATGTGTTCAGCATAGGCCTTTGGGAGAAGACAAGCTTAGATAAGTTTATCTGGGTAGAGTCCTGTGATGGAGCACTGCTTTATATGGAGAGGGAAAGAGACCTGAGGAGATGCATGTATTTATCACCTCTCTGTCACTGGAGGAAAATATTCTAAACCTGCAGGTTAAAGGCAAAGAGGTTTACTGTGGCTCCTGGCTTCAACATGCTCAGGTCACAGTCAGCTGGCTCCAAGACAGACATGGGATGGTGAGAGAGCACGGTGGAGGAAAGCTGCTGAACCCATGGCAGAAGGAGCAAGAGGGGAGATGGGGACAAGAAAGCCCTCCTCCACATTGCGTCTCTAGGGTCCACCCCCCACCAGGCCTCACCTCCCCACCAGGACACACCCAGGTGTGGACTCACCAATAGGTGGCCCCACCCATGAGCACATCCTCATGCAACCATCATCCCCCCATGAGGTCCACCTCTGAATATCTGAGAGTCTTGGGGGATCTTGCAAAGCATAGCAATATGCATGTGTGCAACCCCTGTCTCTTGCCGTGGGATGCTCCATACCCCTTGTTATCAAGAAGACCTTCACAGGGCCAGTGCTAGGATGCAAACGATGAACTCAGTAAGCCCAGAAAGTTAGCCTGTCTTAGGTATTTTGCTTTAGTGCCAAAAAATTGAAAAATACAACTGCACACAGTATGTCATTAGGTCTTGCTTGAAGAAACACACACACACACACACACACACACACACACACACACTATCTCTTGTTTTAAATTAGTCATATTGAGACTTTTGCCTTTAGTAGTAATCATTGATACAACTAGGTTGACATCTATTATTACTACTTCTATCTGCCTGGGGCATTCTTTCTACTCTTTTTCTGCCCTCTTATATATTAGCTGACATTTTTTTATTTTAACATTTTATTAAATTTGTTACTTTATTAGCTGTAACTTTTTGGGTTTTTTAATTTTAGTGTTTATTTCTTATATTTATAGTATACAACTATAGCTTCTCAAAGTCTAATTCAAAGAATATTAAAGTATTTATGCAGAGACACCCCAGACTGACCTGCCCGGCAACTCCCTGGAGCCCCTGGCCCCAAGCCTGCCAAACAAGTGAGAGTTTTTCTAATTCTCCTGGCACTTGATCCACACAAGCTCGGTTTTGTGAGTGTGTGAGAGAGCCTTTGGCTTCTTCCCACGTGCACCATGACATCCAGAACCCCCCAAGACCTCCGAGCAAGCAATCGGCCTGAGACACCCAAGACTAACCTGCCTGGCAACTCCCCAGAGCCCCTGCCCCTGAGCCTGCCGATGGAGTGAGAAATTTTGTGACTCTCCTGGCACCCGATCCACCCTTGCCCAGCCTAGTGAGTGTGTGGGAGAGCTTCTGTGCTCCCCAGTGCTCCCTGGACCAGGGACCCAACAGAGGGGAACCACAGGCTCACAGTTGTACCAAAAGACCTGCAGCAAAAAAGAACTGAGCACAAAAGTTAGATCCAGGCCAGGCATAACTGGATAATCTCAAACCTAATAGACTGGCACCCGAATCTCATTACGCGTGAAGGTCCTAACTGCACCAAAGCTCTACACCAAAGGTCAGAGGTCAGTGCCGTACAAAATGATAAGGACAAAGAGCAAAATGCAATCTCAGGCCTTGAGCCCACCAATAAGTGCAGAAGACACTAGCTCAGCTGAAATGAATGAATTAACAGAGGCGGAAGCAAAGAAACAACAGCAAAAAGGTATAGAGGATCTCAGACCAGAAATAATTTCTGAAATAAAAAAAGAATTCTTTGAAATCATAGTATCTGAAGTAGAGAATCAATTCTGGAAATATATAGAGGCAACCCAATTTGGAAGAAATTGCAGTAAAAGAATTAGCAGCTACCTCTAAAAAAGACATCAATAAAAAAAAATAGAGAAGATCAGAAATATGATGGATTCCTGGAATGAGCAACACAGAAAAGAAATAGAAGGCATGAAGCAGAGTCAAAGAGATATAGAAGAACTTAAAATCTCAATCATGAGTCTACAAAACCGTTCAAGTGAAAGCAAAGACAGAGTTTCAGATCTTGAAGACAATGGTGCAGCTAGTGAAAAGGCGAAAAAGAATCTCTTAAAAACAATAAGGATGCAGGAAAAAATAATGATGCAAAGATGAACAGTGTGAGATTAATTGGCATCAATGAGAATGAAGGAGTCAATACAATTGATATAAAAAGAATATGGGCAGACGTAATAGCAGAAAACTTCCCAAATATGAGGAGACAATCCAACATTCAGATAACCGAAGCACACAGAACACCAGTTAATTTTAACCCAGCTAAAAACACACCGAGACATAAAATAGTCAAGATCTCAGAAATCCAACACAAGAATAATATACGGAAAGCTGCTAGAGAAAAGAAGCAGATTACATTCAAAGGAAAATCCCTCAGAATTATGGCCGACTTCTCTACACAAACCATGAAGGCAAGGAGAGCATGGAGCAGAGTTCTGCAAGTCCTGTATGAAAACAAATTCCAGCCCAATCTACTATACCCTGCAAAACTCTGTTTCAAGTTTGAGGGAGAAGTGAAATACTTCCACGACAAAGAACAACTAAGAATTGTTGAATTGTGAGTATTTCACCCAACTACAGCTGAATATACATCTTTTTCAGCTGCACACAGGTCATTTTCTAAAATAGACCACATACTAGTCCAGAGGTCATGCTTAAGTATATGCAAGAAAACAGAAATTATCCCATGCATATTATCCAACCACAGTGCAATGAAACTGGAAATAAATGACAAAAGAAACCAGAAAAACCTGCTAAATTCATGGAAGCAAACAACACTCTACTCAGCAATCAATAGAAGTCATAGAAGAAATTAGTCACACAAAAAACTCAACAATATCTATAATTCTTTGAAAATTCAACAACTTACCAGAATTTATGGGATGCGATGAAAGCAGTTTGCAGAGGGAAAATCATAGCTATGAACTCACACATTAGGAAAACAGAACGGGAACAAATAAACACCCTAATGTTGCACCTCTGACATCTAGAAAAGGAAGAGCAAACCAAACCCAGAGTGCAAAGACGGGAAGAAACCATAAAGATTAGAGCAGAAACTAATTCAATTGAGATGAAGAAAACAGTTCAAAGAATCCAAAAATCAAAAAACTGGTTCTTTGAAAGACTAAATAAAGTTGATAAGCCTCTAGCCAACCTCATCAAAAAGAGGAAAGAAAAAATTCAAATACAAGCAATAAGGAATGAAAAGGGTGAAATCACCACAAACTCAGTGGAAATTCAGAAGATTATCAATAGCTACTTCGAGAATCATTACACTCACAGAATAGAAGACACAGGAGAAATGGACAGATTCCTTAAAGGTACAAATGACCAAAACTAAAAGAAGAAGATATAACAACTTTCAATAAGCCAATAATAGCCAACAAAATACAAAACGTAATAAAAAGCCTGCTGACAAAGAAAAATCCAGGTCCTGATGGATTCCCAGCTGAATTCTCCAAGAAATTTATAGAAGATACAATCCCTACACTCCTCAAACTGTTCAATGAAATTAAAAAGGAAGAAGTCCTCCCAAAATCATTTCTGGAGGCAAGTACAAAGTCAGTGCTCAAAAAATAAAAAATAAATAAAAACAAAGTCAGTACTCAAAAGTCAATAGCATTCCTCAACACAGATAACAAACACACTGAGAGGGAAACTATGGAAATGATACCTTTTACAATAGCACCACAGAAAATGAAATACCTTGGAATTCACTTAGCCAAAGAAGTCAAAGATCTTCTCATGGAAAATTACAACACCCTAAGAAAAGAGATCATAGAGGATTTCAGAAAATGGAAAGATATTCCATGCTCCTGGATAGGAAGAACCAACACCGTGAAGATGGCCATACTCCCAAAACTGTTGTACAGATTTAATGCAATCCCTATTAAACTGCTACCAACATACTTCCCAGACCTAGAGAAATCATTTCTACAATTTATTTGGAACCAGAAAAGACCTAGATTAGCAAAGGCAATCCTGACCAACAAAGACAAGGCAGGAGGCAACAAAATTCCTGACTTGAAATTATACTACAAAGCCACTGTGATAAAATCAACATAGTATTGGCAGTGAAATAGATCTGAGGATCAATGGAATACATTAGAAGATGCAGAGGCCTCTGTGAACACACTCAGCCACCTGTTCTTTGACAAAGGGGCCAAACAACCTTACTGGAAGACAGATAGCCTCTTTAACAAATGGTGCTGGAAAAACTGGCTTTCTACATGCCAAAAACTAAAACTTGACCATGCACTAAGCGAAAGTCAAAATGGATTAAAGATCTAAACATTAAAATAGAAACAATCTCCTGGAAGAGAAAGTAGGAGGAACTCTAGAAGACATAAGGATAGGCAAAGAGTTCATGAACAAACATGTATTCACACAGGAAACACTTGAAAGAATTAACAACTGGAATCAACTCTTCTTGAGAAGTTTCTTCACCTTAAAAGAAACTATCAACAAAATGAAAAGACAACCCACACATTTTAGAAAAAATCCTAACTAATAAGCATTCAGACAAAGGTCTTTACTCTAGAATATATAAAGAACTAAGATATATTAGGGCCCTCAAATTTAAAGACCCAATCCAGAAATGGGCATCTGAAATGAATACACACTTCTCAGAGGACGAAATTAAAGAAGCGAATAAATATATGAAAAAATGCTCCACATTATTGGCCATCTGTGAAGCACAAGTTAAAACAACACTGAGATACCATCTCACTCCAGAAAAAAAAATGGCTATCATAAAGAAATCAACCAAGAACAAATGTTGTAGAGGTTGTGGGGAAAAGGGAACACTTCTCTACTGCTGGTGGGAATGTAGACTGGTGCAACCATTGTGGAGATCAGTGTGGAGACTCCTCACAAAAGTAGGACAGGAAATCCCATTCAAGCTGGCTATCCTCCTACTGGGAATTTTCCCGGAGGTACTGAAAGCATCATATCATAGTGATATATGTGTACCTATGTTTATAGCAGCACAATTTGTGATAGCAAAATCTTGGAAACAACCAAGATGCCTGTCACATAAAGAATGGTTGAAAAGATGTGATATCTCTATACAATGGAATATTACTCAGCTACAAAGAATGATAAACTTAAAGCATTTATATCGAAATGGATGCCACTTGAACATAAACTCATAAGTGAAATAAACCAGACACATATGTGCAAATATCATATAGTTTTCCTAGTATAAGAAATCAAAAGAAGAAATACAAATAGAAATGTATAACAACAACTAAAAAGAATTTAGTCAGATAGTTATGGTAAACTGAACTGCATATGTTTCAGGGTACTAATCAGCTTCTTTTCTAGATGGTTAACAACCTAAGTTCACAGATCAGAAATTGGAGAAATGGAAGGGCTGCAAGGTCAGCCAACATTTTGGGCCTAGCCTTTCAAGGTCAGTGAAGACTCAGGACATAGAAGAACCTATACTGTAACATCATGGAACTGACAAGGAGATTATGGAGCCACAGAGCAATGTGATCGATGATCTATAGTGTGCCTAAGGAGAGTCACATGGAGAGAAAGCTTTCTCTCAGTCTTTCACAGAGAGCAAACTGGTCAAGCAATGGCCGTGACTCATCCACATGGCTGACACTGACCAACGATCTACAGAGTGAGGTACGGGGTTACAGGTTAAACTTGACTGACCTCATCAGATACAAAAGCTACATTTTTTTGTTATATGGGTCTTGCTTTATCTTGGTCTTAACCATCCAGCAGAAAAGCATAAAAACGAGGTATACAAAATAAGGCCATCTGAATAAGCTGAGCTGGAGATGGCTCTAGTCAATAACTGCTTCAGATAACCCACTATTATTGTGGTCTGCTGGACTGTGTTTGATTGTTTTGCTGAGTTCAGGTACCTATAATAATTGAATGACAATGGAATGCCCATCTTTGACAGGTCTAAACAAAAAAAAAGGGGATACAAAGGAAGAACCATTCTGTGTTTGTATAAACAGTACAGTTAGGATAAATATGCAGTACTTCTGCATAATTGTATAAGAAGCAAGATTTGCACTAATAGTGTTTGGATAGGATATTCTGTCTGTTTCTTGTACTATGGACAGGAAGATAATAAGGTAGAAAGTATTAATTATTGAAACTATACTATAATTCAGCTTTAAAAAATAAGTATACATCTACATTCTCTTAATTCATTGGTTAGAGACATTTGCTCTAATAGTGTATGTAAGTAGAATATCATGTATGCACCTTGTACGACCAAAAACCACTACGAAAACAATATGGAATTTATTAATTATTGAATCTGTCCTGCTAATTTGATTTGAAACTGTCTCATTGCTATTTGTTCTTCAATAAAATAAAATAAAATTTTAAAAAATATTTATGCATAATATAAAATTATCACTGTAAATTTCTCTCTTTTCCTCTCTGGACCTTGGAGTTACTGTTACACACTGTCCCCTTCTAGCTCTTGTATTCCTGATACATCATTACTGTTTTCATGTAAAGTCAAAAAGCTTTTAAAAGTTCTCTTAAAGAGATGTAAACTATAAGGAAAAGTACCTATCTTGTCTATTTAACATTTTTGGTGTTTTCACGCTTCATATTCATCCATATTTCCATCTAGAATTATTTTCATTTTGCCTAAAATACTGTTTAAAAAAATTTTTAATAGCACATGTTCACTGGAATTCTTTTAGATCTTCTGTTTAGAAATGTATTTTGTTTTAGTTTTTAAAGAAATTATTGCTGCACATAGAATCCACATTGACATATTTTTTCTTTCAGCACTTTCATCTATTTCTCCACTGTTTATGTAACTTCTATAGCAAAAGTGCTATCATCCTTAATCTTAAATTTAATTTTTAAAAAATTTTCTGGCTTCCTTTAAGATTTTTTTTCTGTCACTAGTTTTCAACCCTTTGGTAATTCTGTGCTAAATGTGATTTTTTAAAAAGTACTACTGGTTTGTTGACTTTCTTGGTTCTACATATTTATAGTTTTTATATGTTATGAAACTTTTTTGGGAGCTGTCTCTCTTCTCCTTGGTACTGTGATTACTTAAAGTTGTTTCAAAACTCTGTTCATATATTCTGAGCTCTCTTTTCACTCTATTTTATTTCTGATAGTTTTGGCCAGACATAGTGGCACAGGCCTGTAATCCCAGCATCAGGGAAGCTGGGGCAGGAAGATCACTATGAATTTGAGGCCAGTGTGGGCTATATCACACATTCAAGGCCAGCCTAACTATATAGTGAGAACCTGTCTCAAAAATAAGATTGTTTTTATTGTGCGTCATCCAATTCACTAATCCTTTCTTTTATAATGTGTAATCTACCACTAATCTCTCATGTAGCGTTGCTGGAGGTTTTTAAACATTGTATATATGTTTAACCCCTCCAAGCTTTACTGGGGTCTTTTTATATCATCCATGTTTTCAGGATGGCTTACGTACATGAGGCACAATTATGCACACTTGTGGAGCCGCAGCTTACCTCTGTCAACATCTGTTCAAGCTCTAGATCGGGATTTTATGATCTAATTTTGGGTCTGTGAGGAGCGAACATTCTCAGAAGGAGATCGGCTGATTTCTTGCCTCATTATGAACCGCTCCCCCTCTTCGCATGCCTGGTAGCTTTGATTAGATGCCAGACATTCTGAATTGTACCCACTGAGTGTGCCGAGTATTTTGGTATTCCTATGAAAATGTCATTAAGCTTTGATTGTGGCATAGTTAAGTTACTTGGAAACAGTTGGATCTTTTGGGACTTGCTGTTCAGGTTTACCAGGCAGAATTGGAGCAGTGCTCAGTGGAGGATGAATTATTCTCTGTTACTGAAGGCCCCCTCTATCCAAAGCCTGTGTGGGTACCAGGAAGCCATATGCTCTGTGTAGGGACAGCAGGCTCTGTTCCCGGTGTGGGACGCTGTGCTCAGTCCCTCTCACTGGCCTCAGGCAGTGTCCTCAAAGGGCATGAGGAACAGGTCAGCCGAATGCTCCTGCATGACCCTGTGTGTGTTTCCAGAGCTAGCGCTGTGTGCAGCTGTCTTTTCAGGCTCTCTTCCTGAAAGCCCACCTCAGTGTCCTTCCTGTGTTCTGTCTTTGTTCTCTGCGACTCAGGAGCCCCACCAGTGTCCTCCTGGGTGTGCCAACCTCCCCAGTACTGGGATTGAAGGTGTGTGCCACCAGCAACCCAGGAATTCTCAGGCACTGAGCTCAGGAGGTTTGCAGGGCTCGCCTGACTTCATTGCTGGGAGTTGCCATTCTTCAGGGACTGTACACATGCTATTGAAAACTCATTTTCCATGTATTATCCATTGCTTAATTGTTTCTGGTAAGAGTTACATCTAGCTTTAATAATACTTCATCTTGTTCAAAAATAGAATTCTCCCATATTATTTTTATAATCTGATGTTATTAGCTTCTTTAAAAATTATTTATTTACTTGATACAAGGTCTCACTGTGCAGCTGAGACTCCTGCTGATCCTCGATTGAAGGTGTGTGCCACCGTGCCTGGTTCCTACCAGGGATTGAACCAGGGTCCTCGTGCTTGCCAGGCAGGCACTTAGACCACCACGCTATCTCCCCAGTCCTGATGTTATTCAACTTAAAACATTTAAATAATTTATTATGACATCAATAAATAACTTCCATAGTATTATTATTTTTTCCACAGTATTATTTTAAATGGTTGTTTAAGATTCTACCACTTGCACAACCAGAATTTTTAAAAACAATTTCTGATTATTGAGCATTTAGATTGAACTCACTGTCTCTGTCATTGCCAACAATGCTAGGATAAACATGTCCAAAACTAAATATTTATAAACTTCCTCACTAACTTCCTTAAGAGAAATTCCTACTGATGAATATCCCGGGGAAAGGGTAGACACAACTCGGATGATGGGTTTTGCATATTTGGCCAACACCCTTCCAGAAGGTTGCGTATCTCTTTTGGCTTGCTCAGTCCTCACTCACTTGTTAATATGTCTAGTCCTTTCCTCATTCCTTTGGTTTACTCTTGTCCTGATATTTTCATTGTCCACTACACTTTCTTAGAAAATCATACACTTTTGCCTTCCTACAAAACAAAGGGCAGGCTGTGTGGGCTGAAAGGACAGCAGGCGCTACTGCTAGCCTGCTCCCATGGCCCCCAGAATGTGGCGAGCTCCATTCAAGACCCTGCTGTCCCCAGCTGGTGTCTGCTCTCTGCCTCTGCCCTCCCACGGTTCTCCTTTCTAAGCTCAGTCTTCACGGCTCAACTAAAGAAAAACTCACTTCCCTGGGAAAATGGCACAAGGACTGATACTCCTAGAGTGTGTGAGATGCCGGAGTGCGACAGGAACAGTGTTTGATATATCAGAAAACTCACTTGGGATGACTATTTTATTTTTATTTTTTAAAATTTTCACCACTCTTATGATTCCCGTCTCCAGAATGTGCTATGACTAAATTTGCATAAGTCTCTGGGTAAGACAGAGAGACCTACCAGGAGGACGTTGCCTTCCTGGGGGCATGGGGGGGGATTCTTGACAGCTGTTACAAAAAAAAAGAAGAGATCAAGAGTCATTAAGCAGAAAAAGCATGTAAAAAGAATCCTGGAAAAAAGGCTTGTTGATGGGGTTCACTCACAGGCAGATTCTCTGGAAACTGGAAGTTTTTTTTAAAAAATGTATTTAGTACAGGGTCTACACAGATCAGACTCCTAGTGGCCCTCCTGTTTTCAGCCTCCCAAGAGCTGGGATTACAGGTGCATGCCACCACGCCCAATCTCAGGGCCTGCGTGGCCTGCACAGCACGCCTGGGATTGAACACCAGTCCCTTCATGTGCCTAAGCAGGCACTTTAGTCCCTGAGCTATCCGTCTGGCCTGGGAACTAGAAATTTAAATCTACAAGCAAGTGATAATGTGCCAACTCCAGTGAACTGCTGCTTTCTTATTGAAAACTACAAAGTCTTTCTGTGCTGGTGGGAGATAGACTGCGATAAGATCTTAGATGGTTTTAGAAATTACAATGAAAACAAGAGGGATTTTTCTTTTCTTACTTGTGTAACAATTACTGGGAAAACATCCAATTAATTTCTTATTCCTAGTTGCAAGGCGTGTACCCATTTTGCGGTAAGTTCTGCCGCAGTATGTGATGGCTCTGCAGGGGAACAGTGAAGAACTAGCTCTGAAATCAGACAGACGCGGATCTGATCCCCTTCTCTGTCCTCAGAGTCACGTGGTCAGTTTATCTAAAACATAAGGACCACTTTCCCATCAGACTGTTGTGGGGAATAAGAGGCATGCAAGCCTAGAAATACAGATGACCCACTAGGCAGACTGAAGATGTCCTTCACGGCGCCATGTATCCAGGGTTACAGTCACCCACGGTCTGTATCTCTCAACACACGCAATACTTACCACCAGGTGCAGAGCAAGCACCTGAAAAAACGCTACACACCAAATATAAGGTGGCAAATGGATGAATTTGTTTTAGGCCTGTCTTAGTCACCTTCTTCTTGCTGGGACAAAGTACCCGGCACAATTCATAGGAGGAAAGATTTGACTGAGCTCTGAGACATTTCCATCTAAGTGGCCCGGGGGAAGGGTTTGGGCCAAGGAAAGCTGCTCAACCATGGCATCCGGGAAGCAGGAAGAGAACAGAGAGGTAAGGGGGCGGGGACTTTGAGGCTGTACCCTGGTGATCCACCTCCAGCCAGGCCCTCCTCCTAGCAGCGAGCGACAGCATCCTTGTGAGCCAAGCACTTCCTACCTCTGAACACACGAGGCTCTTGCGGGACATTCAGATCTAGACCATAACACTTTAGGAATGACAATAGAATTTGTCGGGCTCAGTAGAATAAGCGCTTACCTGGCAAGTGCTGGATCCTGAGTTCAATCCCTGGTACCGCAAGAGAGAGAGAGAGAGAGAGGGAGAGGGAGAGGGAGAGGGAGAGGGAGAGAGAGAATATAATTTGTGTCTTTGGTGACCTCACAGGGAATTGTTGGCAGGTGATTTGTACACTGATGCCAGAGAGGAGAAAAGATATAAACCTCAGGTGTGCTGTGGGATCGTGGGTGCTCAAGAAGGGGACCTGGTACCACAGTCCCTGTGTTAAGTCCGGGTGTCCTGAAGTCCTCCTGGCATCATAGGCAGGCTCTCTGGAGATGATCGTGTCACAGAGGCATTAACGTGAAGAGGTAGGGCAGCGAGTGTGCCAGGAAGGTTCATCGGTTTCCCCTTCCCAGCTCTTCCCCTGACTCTTCCTCTCCTCCCTGGCTGCGGAGCTCTGAGTAGCTCTCCTCCTCCACCATGCCCCTTTGCCCTGCTGTCCTGCCTCGAACCCTCAGACTGAGGACTGACATGTGGGTGAAAATCAACCTCTTCTTTTAGTTGCAGGTGTTAAATACTTTGTTCCATTGACCAAAAAGTGATAAGATACCCTTACTACTGGTGAAGCAGACTTGTTTCGTTCTGAATATGGCAGCAAGGTGGAGTCATGCAGGGGGTTGGATAAGAGAGAGTCCAGTCCTCTGAATAATGGTGTGCAGAGGGTCTCTGGGCAGAGGGTGTGATGGGAGAGAAGAGGCGGGAGCTTGACAGGAAGGGGGCAGTGGGGAGTGTCGGGTGCTGCCTCCCTTGGAGTGGTGCAGATTGTGCTAGAGCCAGCTGGGGGAGTGCCAGAGAGGTCTTCAGCAGACAGGAGAACCCAGGATTGAACATCAGGTTGTTGGCTCCTCTCTCACCTGACACCACGAAGGAACCTCTCCCCTCCATAAGGCCATTATGCTTCCCTGTTCAAACCCACCTTGGAGCTCAGCATGCATCCCACTTGCATCCAGCCATACTGGTCTCGTGGCTGGTTCTGGGGTGTGGTAGGCACGTCCCACATTTGGAGGTCTTTGCCTGGGTGCCTCATTTGTTCCAGGCTTAAGTTTAAAAGTCACTTTTGCTCTTTTCCAGCTGGAACCATGGAGGGTGTAGAAGTGAAGAAAAAGAAGCTTCCTGCTGTGCCAGAAACCCTTAAGAAAAAGCGAAGACATTTCTCAGAGTTGAAGCTAAAGTGCCTGAGAAATGTTTACCCAGAAGACACTTCACAAGGCGAGGAGGAAGCTCATCTATGAAAAAACCAGGCACTGTCATAAGGAGCACACACAGATGTGCAGAACTGAGATCCGAATGGCTAGGATGGCAAGAAAAGCTGGCAACTTCCATGTCCCTGCAGAGCCCAAACTGGCATTTGTCATCTGGATCAGAGGTATCAATGGTGTGAGCCCAAAGGTCTGGAAGGTGTTGTAGCTTCTCCACCTTCACCAAATCTTCAACAGTACCTTTGTTAAGTTCAATAAGGCTTCAATTAACATGATGAGAATTGCAGAGCCATATATTGCATGGGGAAACCCAAACCTGAAGTCAGTGAAGGAACTTAATATACAAGCATGGCCATGGGAAAGTCAATAAGAAGCAAATTGCCTTGACAGATAACTCATTGACTGCATGATTTCTTGGTAAATATGGTGTCATCTGCATGGAGGATCTGATTCATGAGATATATACTGTTGGAAAACGCTTCAAAGAGGCTAATAAGTTCCTGTGGCTGTTCAAGTTATCACCTCGAAGAGGTGGAATGAAGAAAACACTACCCATTTTATGGAAGGTGGAGATGCTGGAAACAGGGAAGACCAGATCAACAGGAGTATTAGAAGGAGGAACTAAGGAGCCTACCATGGTGTTTTTATGACTTGGTCAGTTAATAAAGTATCTGCCTCCAAATTGAAAAAAAAAGTTTAAAAGTCACTTTCTAAATAAGATCTTCCCTGACTACTTCATACAAAATGGTAACTACCTCTCCCCTGCCTCATCCCAGAAATATGTTGTTGCTGACTCACACAACTGTGCAAAAACTGGTTGCTAAATTCTCAGGGATTTTTGCAATCTGGTTGGTAAACACAGCTTTCTTTAAAAAGCAATTATATAAACTCACAAATAAATTACTCTAAAACAAAGGTAGTAAAAACCTAAAACTCATCTCTTCCTACTTATTTCACTATTACCTATGCTCTTGATATGGTTGATGCTATTGTCATTTTGAATTTTTATGTGTGTATGTATATGGCACATATATATACAGGGCTCAGGGCATGATGGGAAAGTGCTCCACCCCTGACCCATGTTCCCCACAACTATCAACAATTTGGGCCAAATAACTCCCCATCTCAAATTTTCTGTGTATTGTGGGATTTTTAACAGTATCCCTGGCCTCCATGTATGAGCTGCAAGTAACACCCTCCCCTTTCACCACAAAAAGATCCCAGACATTGATAAATGTCCCCTGGGACATAAAATTTCCCCCTTCTCAATATCACTAAGCCACTGAAATATTATTCAATAATGTGCTACTGTGTCTTTTTCCACCTTGGTGCTTAGTGGTATCGATTTATGGCTTAAAATCAGCTTGAATCAGTGATACTGCTTACACTACCACTGCAGATACAAGGTAAGGTTTAACTTATTGTTTTGCTTAAGTTTGCAGACCAAAAAATTAGAGAAAAAGAAGGGCTACATGGATAGCCAAAATTTTGGCTCTAGCTCTTCAAGGTCAGTGAGGAGTCAGGACATAAGAGAGCCTGCACTGAAACATCCTGTGACAGTGGTGTCCCAAATTTTCTGACCAAGGAGATAATGGGGCCACAGAGGAAAGTGATTAACAATGTAGAGTGTGCCTAAGGAGAGTCACAAGGACAGGAAACTCTCAGGCTTGCACAGAGAGCAAATTGGTCAAGCAATGGCTGTGACTCATCCACGTGGCTGACACTGACAAAGGATCTACAAACTGCTGTACAGGGCTTAGGGGTAAGTAAGTCCTGATGGGATTCCACGGACCTTGGCAGATGCAAAAGCTACATTTTTTGTTGTATAGGTCTTACTTTATCTTGGTCTTAACGATTCAGCAGAAAAGTATAAAAATGAGGCATAAAAAGTAAAGCCACATTAATATGCTAAGCTGTAAAAGGCTCAAGTGAACAACTCTGACATTGCCAGTCATGCAGGTAACTCACTACTATTATAGACCACTGGACTATATTGGATTACTCTGCTGAATTCATGTGCCTTCAATATGTGAATGGCAATGGAATATACATCTCTGACAAAAATAAACAAAAACAGGAGATAAAATGAAGGGCCATTTTGTAGTGAAAAAATATACGTACATACAATATAACAGATATGCAGCTACTTTCTCTTAGTTCAATGAGAGAAAATTTTGAGCTAATGGTGTTTAGACAAGATATCATACCTGCATCTTGTAGTAGGAATAACTACTACAAAGACAACAATATGCAGTGTATTAATTATTGTATCTGTACTACTAACCTGTTTTGAAACTGTCTCATTGATATTTCTCTCTCAATAAAATTATTTGAAAAACAACTTATTATTTTGTTTATTGCCCAAATTTAATGTTGATAACACAGATTAAACTTAAAAATTGTCCTGTCTGTAGGCATTACACTGAAAAAGAACAAAGAGAAAATATTATTTAATATTAAAACATTATTTTTGATTAAGCAATGAAGCCACTTACATTATGTACAAATGAGTGGTTTTGACATACTTCTTATCATATTTCATTTCTGTGTTCTCCCAATATAAAATATTATCAATTAGTATTTATGTTGAAGCTATACTTATTTGTCCATTGCAATCAGAGCAGAGCTATGGACACAAGAATTGGCAAAAATCAGAAAATCAATAAACCATATGAAATTTATAATGGAAAGTATTATATATTTTATTATTATAAATCATGTGAACAAATTCTTTGAGTAGTAAAATCTTTGAGCAATAAACATAAGATATATAGGATATAAGCATCATATATAATGTGTATTTATATAAAACTCTGCTGAATTCATATACAGAGAGTACACACATTTACTCAATGTCCAGGTTACTTTCTCATCGCTAAGACAAAATACTTGAGACTCATAAATTATACGAGGAAAGGTTTATTTTGGTTCATATTTTGTAGAGGTTTCTGTCTGTAGTCAAATGGCTCTAAGGCAGGGTGCTACAGCAGAGGGGCATGACTGAGGAGGAACAGTCCATAGCAGAGCAGGCAGGAGGCAGCAAACAGTAACCTTCTGGACTTCTATCCCTTCCAGGCCACAAGCCTCATGGATGGTGCCACCCACACCCAAGGTGGGCCTTCCCCTTCCAGCTCTGTGGTGTAGAACTGTGCTACACCAATTAATGGACTAACCCAGGGCCCTTAATCCCAGCATCACGCACCCTAGATCCAGCCACCTCCACAGAGCCCCACCTATGACTGCGTGAGGCTTCGGGGGACATCTAGATATGAGCCACAACACGCAAAGTGCCAATTGTTAAACGTTTACCAGCACACCTCTGCCTTATTCCCTTTTACTCATCTAATGAATATTCAACACCATATGCCAGGTCCTGTTGTGTTGGAAATAGGCCAGGGAACAAACAATGAAACATAACATTCCCTCCCCTGACGGAGCTGACATTTTCTTGAAATTCCATCAGTCTCTACAGTTCTAATCACAGCTGACAGACCATGAATTTACTTGTTTATTCTTTATAGCATTATTGCACATTGTTGTCCAGTTAAATGTACGTTCCATGGAGACATGCACATTTTGTGCATAAGTGAATCTGTGGATTTGTGCATAAATGGATCTGTGAATCAACTTGTGCATTGTGTATTTATAGGAAGTAGAGGATTTGGGTGCCTTCTGACCCAGATCATTTCATACCTGGGAAAGACAAGTCATGAGTAGACAAAGCAAGCCACATAGTAAATACAACTTAGTGGTAGCAAGCGCTCAGAACATTGAGATGGAGAATTTGAGGCCCTTGGAAATTTTCAGACATTTGGGAAAGGCTTCAGCAGACACTGAGGTATGTGTGTCTGATGTCTATTCAGGAGAGTGGGGGCTGGGGACTGCACATAGGTGCAGCACGGTATGAATCATTCATCTTACAACTGGGCCACATGTAAATGTTCCTTATGATATAAGGAGATAACAAATAAATCAGCTCAGGAGGTTAGGATTTGAAATCCTAACCCTTGAAATATTGTAGGTTGGATTTGAAATGTCCAAAGGCCCGCGTGTTGAAGGCTTGGTTGCTAGACTGTTATTCATGGGAGGTGGTGAAGCCTTCAGGAGACTGTGCCTAGTTGAAGGAGCTTAGGTCATCCACGTGATTCTCCTGAAAGAGATATTGGGATCCTGCCTCTCCTCCTCTCTCTTTTGTTTCCCAGCTGCCGGGAAATAAGCCATTTCTTCCCCACCACCCACACCGTGATATTTGACCATGGGCTGAAATTCTGAAACTGTGAGACACAATAAACCTTCTTTTAAATTGACTTCTTTCCGGTACAATTTGTGACAATGAGGGAGATTTGGCTAGCAACCATCTAAAGTGAGAAAAAAGAAGGGGTGGAAACTTTTTAAGAGATCAGTTTCCCTATTATCAAAGGTTAAGGAAATAAAGGGTGCATTTGTAAGGAAACAGCACTGATATGGGCTTATAGGGATGAGACTGACTGTTCTAGAAGCTGTAGAAGGCTCATCGGTGTTCTTTATGCAAATGACTTGCTTAATCAGCCATAACGAAAAGCTTACAGAATGGCTTTGGTTCTTCCTCTTGGTCTTTCTGTCTCCCATTTCCTCACCTGTCCCAAACTTTAATTGCTGCCACCATGGCAAAATGGCACAAGAGCTTTGGCCACTGTAAATGGGCTTGTGGGAATCAGTCAGTCTCTTCACACCAAGCAGCAATTTCTATACATTCCTAGTCTGCATCCCACCTCCACACACACACACACACACACACACACACACACACACACACACACCACACACACACCCTTGCGTGGTGCCCACAGGATCAGACAGCTGAAGTGCAGCAGAGCGGACCGAGTTCACTCACTCTGAAAAATGAGGAAAAAATCTATATATTTGACATGGAAGCTACTGCCATCTCCTGATTTCCTGTGGGCTGAGATATATAATGGTACATTCAAGGACCCCTACATTTTGCCTTAATTGGAGCTTTTCAGAAAAAAAAGCTACTGCTTCCTTTAGTTTTAACCACCTTGCTTGATTTAAATTTTATTGCCCATTCAAGCTACCATCTTAGCTCATTTCTGCTAGTGACCAGAATATTTTGTGCAGTGCAGAGGAAGTGCCTAGTAAATAAGAATGTATGTTCATCATGTCAGCTTAAAAGAAACCATTGCGTTCTCACACTAAAACTATTGTCACATATTTACTCAGTTTTCCAATTATAATTCTGATCTTTGAGGCAGAAGTTGAAATCTTGTAGCAGGGAAGGCAAACCAATGTCATTTCTCTTCATTTATGTCCATGCCGTATTATTTCAACATAATCACCCTGGAGTTGGTTGATTTATGTTTATAGTATGCCATTTATACTTGAAATGTGCGTACAGATATTGCAATAATCCTAATAACTGCATTTCATTCTATTTTCAGTGGCAAAGAATGCAATATTCCACCACATTGAGTTACAAAAGCTACATAATGTAATCTTACTAGAACATTTATTCAGTGCCTAACCCGTGCACTGTTGAAAATTCTTCATTGTTATTGGAAAATTAAGACTGTAACAAGCCTCACATTGGTATATATGTACTGTTTTTCATTTCTAGTAGTTAAAGCCAATGTAATAAATAATTCACCTTTTCTGTCTCTGTTAGAGGAATGATTAAAAACAAATAAAAGCTATTTATACTATTATTTAAGTTCTATGGTTATGCAGAATCATACTTTCAATAGAGGTTTAATATATGTTCTATGTCTTTTTATAGAGGAGAAGCACAGTAGTACAGGAAGCTGACATTCTAAGCATTTATTCTGGAGCAGACAAAGCTTGCTGTGTTGAGGGAGGCTCCCTTCTGTAGTTGGCAAAGTAGGCCTCACAATCTGACACACTTTCTAGATCAGAAGCTCCTATAATAGCTGAAATCTCATTTCAAGGACTATAGAACTTCTGTGGCTATTATAGCTGAACAACAAGTTATCTTGTGTTTTCTGTGGGCCAGAAATTTGGGAAGGGTTTGATCAGGCAGTTATTCTGCAGGTGTGCGGTCAGACAGTGACTGAGTTACTTCCAGTGGGAGCTCTGGAGAAGCCCTATGAGCGTTCCTGTGGTCCAAGGCTTCTTCCTGTGCTGTCTCTCCAGTGACTAAGTGGGCCTCCTCACAGCTCCATGGTCTTCGAGCAGTTGGACTGCCTCCATGCAGCTGTGTGGCCAAGCGTCAATGCTGCGGGAATTAGGCCAAAGCCACAAGCCTTTTCCACCCTGGCCTCAGACACTGCACCAAGCCATGTTTGCCTGACTCTATTCCAACTCTCTTGGTTGCAACCAAGACAAATGTTCACCTAAGTTCAAGGTGAAAGAACACAAACCATGCTCCCCAAGGGACTGGTGTCAGGGCCACATGATCAGGCGGGGTGTGGGATGTATGCTTTGACACACCGGCCACAGTCCTCCTCAACCTGTGAAGTTGGTGGCAGCTGGGTTTCTGTGGGGCCCAGCTTAAGTTGTGAATGTATCCAAAGTGGATCCTCTTCAAAAGGAGGCCTGGGGGCAGCTCCTTACCGTTGGCAAAAACCCAGGGAGCACTGTGCTAATGTAAGCGGCTGTAAATGATCCCCTGCAGTACCACCTTTTAACGGGGCTTAAATATGTTTGCAGTTATTTTCTAGGGGATACACAATGACTTTGGCATTCACACTTCATAGGCCCTTCATTCTTTGTGGCCTATTTGCCTTCACTATTGGCAATTTCTTTTTACCCTAGAAATCGTGGATGCTGGATTTGTAGCAATTGGCCGATGTATGGTTATGAGTTAGAGGGAAATGTACTCACATAACTATGTGAAGATTAAATGTGATGTATTTGAAGACATCTAATGTCAATGCTCTGAGACTTTCCCTTCACTCCTTCAGTCATCACAAATAGACACTGGGCTGCTCAGGACATAATTGTTGAGTTGTCTGATTCCTGATTTTCTCCATAGCCTGTAAATACTTTTGAGATTTCTAAGTCTCCCAACTCTATGTGTCATAATTTATTCACTGACATAACTTGGAAAGCTGCAGTGACAAGTGGGTCCAGGAACCCCAGTGAGGCTGTGGGTTGTTAACTCTCTCGTGGCCCCTTACTTGCTTGGTTCTACTTCTGTTTGGGGGTTGTTTTTACGCCTTCCTGTCACAGACATCTTCCTGGTTCTGAAGATGGTGGCCAATGTCACCATGTAACCTAGATCACAGGATTTCTCTCCTTCTTACTTGAGACTCAACTCGATGGTCCCGGTGGGGTTAGCCCTTGTAGGCTGGACCTGTCCACCGAGGGAGTGATGGTGTGTCAGAGAGCTCTACCCTGCCTGTGATGGTGGCTCTGACTCACCTCTGCCATGGCCTTTATGTCTGGACCAGGCTTGGGCTTTGGTCTGTCTCCAGCTCTAGCTCACACTACACACTATGCAGAACCTGTTTCCTAGATCTTGCTTTTTGTCATGCCAGGCGACTTCTCAGAAACATTCCAGGAATTCCCATTCTCCTGTCCACACGCCCCCATCCTCATCAAGTGACGTTCTAGGACCTCCACTCCCAGACCCAGTCTGCCCACTGCTCGCCTTCTGTCCTGCTCCTTCCTCATCTTGCTATCTGCTCCAGACCCAGGAGTTCAGTTCCTTCCCATAAACCTGCAGGATTCACCCTGGTGAACTTGGCGTCAGGTTTCCTAAGCTAGAATATCGGCTGGCTCTATTTCTGGTCTTCTGAAGAAGAGACCTGGCCAAGCCTCACCTCCTCGGGAAGCCTCCCTGATTGCCTTGTGTGAGAGATGGGGGCTTTCTAGAGCAGTTTAGCCACTCTGAGTTTCCTCTTTCCCCCAGGCTAGGCCTATACTTTCATGCCCACTGCTCTCTGCTCTGGTTTGCTGTTTTCTTATTCTTAATCAGTTTTACAGTTTTGCATCTGAACAGTGGAACAAAAGATCCATGACATGGCTCTGTCAGGCCCCCAGGATTCTCTGAGCAGGGGAGCTCACTGCAGAGTTCATCAAGGATTTGGGAAGGAGAGTGGCCATGGGGGCCCTAGCAGTACTCTGGGAGGGTCTTCACTGACCGGGGATCCAGGAGGGACAGATAGCCCCAGCCCAGGGGAGGCCCGTGATACAGAACTAGCTAGATTTAGGATCCAGAAGATGGTGTTTCAGACAATTTTACCTTAATTTCCTTTCATAGTGTGAAACCATAAAAGGTCGGGAAGGACATTTGACAAATAAAAGAGAATACATTGTTAACAATTCTTCATTTAAGTTAGCGAACTTGAGTAAGTGATGCTTTGATGGATTTAAATACTCCTTTGGAACATTCTCTTCTGCTATAATAATCCACTCTATTGTGTTATAAAGTAATTATGATCACCACTCCGTGTACGAGTGAGAAGTATCAGAAATATCTTACATGCTGGCTTCCTGCTTTTTAAGAACTAGAAAGCAACGTCTCTTTATACCCTGATGGGTGGGACAAGTGATGACAACACTTGTGATTCAATTGTGCTAGAAAGACGTCACATAGAGAAGTGCTGTCTGCAGGAAAAGGAGGACCCTTCTAGAGAAGAAACTGTCTCTGTGGTCAGGAGAAATTGGTGATGGAGTAAGAGTGAAATAAGCAGGGGCCAGGTATCCTGGGCTCCCACAGTACCAGGTCCCCCCTTTGGAGGGGTGTCACAACAGGAGCAGTAGCTGGGCCAGGGCCTTCGCGGACCTGGAAGGACACAAGACTGTAATTGCCTTTGTGGGAGCAAGTCTGGACAAGTCCGCTTTCTGTGTGTGACTGAAGTTGCAGGAAATGTTGGAGAAGAAACAGAGGCATGCGCACCCCCACGCTCTGCGGTTGTCTAGTGTTAAGAGATGTAAATGCATTTGTGGGCTACAGTTGACCAGAATTCACCTGACTGCACTCCAGTTCTCAGCATTTAGGTGATTTCTCTTGCATAAACTTCTTCGATAAATTTCTGCAAGATTATTTTCTCCATATTTAATAAAACTCTTAACTAGGGGAAATCCCAACAGGTAGCCTGGAAAATGGAGCACAACAGCAATCTAGGGAGAAACAGAAATGCCACAGCCAGGCATTAGCCTAGCCTGGTCTGGGAGACCCAAATAAGTGGTGTGGAAAGGTGGCCCAGGCCACCACCTGATAACTTCTGTCATGCCAAAGCTGTATTAGCTGCTTTGCAGAGCCACAGCAACCAGCAGCTGCAATTCGGAGGAGGAGGGGTTTATTCTGTGGTTCAATTCCAGCCAGTAGGTTCAGTCCATAATCAGTGGGCTCCAAGGCAAAAACAGTACTAGAGAGAAAGAGAGAGAGAGAGAGAGAGAGAGAGAGACAGACAGACAGACAGACAGACAGAGACAGAAACAGAGACAGAGACAGGCAGACAGACAGACAGACAGAGACAGAGACAGAAACAGAGACAGAGACAGGCAGACAGGCAGACAGACAGACAGACAGACAGACACGGCTTCCAGTGGCCAGCTTTTTCTAACAAGGCCCACCTCTCAACTGCAGTCTTGTATGAAGTTGTCAGAGAGGAATCACTGAGGAGTCATGTGCTCCACAATCCAATCAGCTCCCAAAGTTCCAACAGCACCCCGAAACAGGATAAGAGGGAAGCATATTCTGGCTATGTGAAAAAAGAAACTACCCTGGGCAACACACCAGAGTAATGATGAATGGGGACTCCAGCAACCTAGGACCAACTCTGAATCCTTTTACCACCCATTTGTTGCATGCTTTGTGTAAAGTTGTTTAATCTCCTACAGCCTCAGCTTTCTCTCCTATAAAATGGGAACATGAACAGCACCGCTTCCAAGGGCTGTGGTAATAATATTTGCACCAGTATCCGCAAAGAGGGTCTCCTCTCCAGATGGGAAGCAGGAGCTCTATGTGAGAAGACGGAGCCCACCTGGGATGCTCACTCAGATGAAGTGCAGTCTGTGTGTGCCCACATAAGGGAAATCATTGAAGGCATTTAAGGGAAAAGTCCCTCGCCGCTCTCCTCTTCCCCCCGTGGCCAGTTCTACCCTTCCTGGAGTGGTGGGAGGGAGGTAGTCACAGCATGCCACATCTCCACTGTGTGATGAGGAAAACTTAGGATCTCTTCCAATTACTGTCAGTGATTTTAAATTTATCAAAGGGTATGCTTCAAAGTAACCCTTCCAAGTGCAGCCAGCTCTTCACAGCTGGGACATCCCAGGCCACCCCAGCACAGAGGCCCTGCAGCTCTGGGCTAGACAAGAAGCAGCAGGTGTGCCTTAGCAGTGTGCCTTAGCGGTGTACCTTAGCGGTGTGCCTTTGACCACCTGCTTTGGAATCAGCTGTGTGTTTGTATATAGGTGTGACTTTTCTAGATGAGTCTGATAAGTGCTCAGATGTGAAGCCCAGTGAAAAAGATCTTTATAAACTTGGCCTCTTCCAGGGTAGATTAAGTAGACAAAAGGAAGTTACAAGACAGGCATTGTTTCCTGACAGCCTGGGTGCAGAGGGAACCCGATTACAGCAGTTTATCCATCTCGGGACTGGCAGGGCCAACTTACGGAGGGTAAAACACTATTATTCACCACTGGAGTCTGCCTCGGTAATTCTGATTTAGAGTCCTTCTCCCCTTGAACAATCAGGCCACTGAGCTGAAAGTTTCTTTATGGTGTTGATTTATCAAATAAGTCACATCAATCTAGGATTAGCCCAGTCAAGAATCATGTGCTATTTATTGATAATTTAGGTAAGAAGAGCTCATAAAATTTTCAGTACTTGACTAACACATGTGGAGGGTAACCTCTTTATGATGTAATAAACTCTCATTCTCCACTGCGGCAGCTACGGTTGCGTGAGTGCTAGCAGATCTTGGCAGTGATCAAATTTGCACATTTTTGAATAAAATTATCATGGTGAAAACCTTTGTGCCCAGGCTAATGAGACTTTAAGTGGGATCAACCAGCAGGCAGATCTGATCCCTCACATCGGGCTTAGTGTACAGCTCAGGAATGTCTGGTTTAAACAACAGACTGCCCCATGAGAAAAAGACTGACAGCCGTACAGGAAAATGAGAAAGGCATTCGAAAAATATCCTCAGTCTATTGGATAATAAAAAAGATGCAGACTCCAAGAGACTATTCTTCGCCTCTTAGATTGGTAAGGACCAAAAGGTATAGCAGGAAAGTTGCTGAAAATGTAAATGAGGAGAAAGTTTGTGGAAAGAAGATCACTGGTGTCTATCAAAAATTTCAGAGTTGGGGTGAGGAGATAGCTCAGTAAAATAAGTGCTTCCCTGGCAAGTGCAAGGGGCTGAATTCAATCCCCGGTTCTGAAAAAAAAAAAACACAAACAAAAAAATTTCAGAGTGATGGATAAAGTGAAAAATCTCACCTTTAGAAATTCTTTGTTCTTTAGGAGGTATGTATGATGACAATTGTAGCATTGTTTACAATTGCAAATGACTGGGAATAATCCAACTGTCCATCAATATGCTACCATTTAAATACTCTTAGATTCCCTTACGCTAGAATAGTTATTCAACTACTAAAGAACTGCATCAAAACAAATGTAGAACTGGGCATTGTGGCACATACCTGTAATCCTAGCACTCAGGAGGTTGAGACAGGAGAATTGTTGTGAGTTCGAGACCAGCCTGAACTGCATAGTGAGACCATGTCTCAAAAGGACAAAAAAATATATATATATAGAAAAGGACCACAGATCTGCAGTTCAGTGGTGAACAAAATGAGTGACCATTTTATCATGCAAGCTCTATTTCGAATCTCACATACGTAAATTAATTATTAAGCTATTTGGTAGGTACCATGAGTATCTCAGTTTCAGTTTTGAGGAAACTAAGATCCAGTGAGGGTTAGTAACTTGTCCACGGTCGCACACAGCACAACCAGGATTCAGATCTGAACTTTAGAGTTCAGAGTTTGTACTCTTAAGCCTTGAAGTCCAGATGCTTGTCTCTGAACTGCACACATCAATGTACATATGCAAAAAATCTCTCTCAGAGGATAAATGTGCAAACAATAACTTGGGTGGCCTTTGAGGTGACAAAGTAGTACCTGTGGGCCAGTGGGAAGGAAGCGCTTGATTGGTTTCACCATTCCCAGTTTTACTTGGGCCCCCAGGATCTTCCTGTATCCACCAGCTCCTGCTGAAGACAAGCAGATAAAGCAATCAGATAACAAGTGTAACAGCAGGCCACAACCTGTGCTGTGGAGGCCACGGGTGGGTGGGTTTCTGAGAGGGCTGCAGGGACAGAAGGATTCTGTATCACATCTCTGCACTTGAAGTCTTGTTTTGTTAAAAATGAGGACTTCCACAGAAGGAATTAAAACTGTCTGTCACGGATTGTGGATTCCATCTGCTTGGTTATTCCCTGGAGAGGGAGATCTCTTGTTTCCAGGAACAGAGCCTTCTCCTGATAAGTTTCCCTCAGGTGGCCCTCAGCACAGGACTCCTAGGAGGTGGTTTCCTGGAAGCCAAGCACATTTGTGGGGGGTGTTTGAGGCCAACAGGGTAGCTGGGGAAGCCCTAGTTCTGCCCAGCGTCTGTTTACCCATTTTAAGCTTTGCCACTTCCCTAAATGGAAATGTGACACATTAAGTGAGCTTAAGTGAACACAGCTTTGCATGGAGTTTCTTCAGCTCTCCAAAGGGAGTTGTAAGGCTAACTAGCTGATTTAGTAGGCTTGAAAAAGAAGGCATGATGGTTTCAAAGCCACTGAGTTGTGAGGGAATCCCCATTCTCTCTGACCCAGACAACATCAAAATGACCAGCGTCCTCTGGGTATGCACTGTGTGTCCACAAGCCAGGAAGAGGCTTTGCCTCTCAGCTGCTGTCCCCAGGGATCAAGACCTACCAGCAGCAGGGGTGGCCATAGCCCTTACAGGTGTTGTGAACCCAGGTCTGGAAGTTCATCCCGGAAAAACAGCATGTTCGAGAGTTGAGTGTTTCAAAGAAAGCAAAAGCTTTATTTGGTGACTGAAAGCTCAGCTTATAAATCAGCTCCTCAAATGGGGTAGGAATGGTGAGGGAATGGGCTATGTTAATAGAGGAGAGAACTAGAAAGAGGATGCCGCCTGTTTTTGGTCATTTCATGGTCTGGGGTTGCCAGGCTCAGCGCTTCAGCTTTGAAAGCGCAGGAGAGAGGCCAGGTGAATCTAGGTCAAGTAAACCCATGTTACAGTCTTGGGCAAAACGTTTCTCAAATATTCAACATGTCTACAAGGCAGAGCCGAATCGAAATCTGACCCAAAGATTCAGGCAGCGAAGAAGCAGAGAATATGAAGGCAGCGATGTAGTGGGGCTTTCATCCCACTCCAGTCATCTGGGGGGCAGCGTAAGTACCAGGAGAAGAGTGTTTTCAGTAAAAGTGGCCTTCGCATCCTGAAAGGTAAC
The DNA here is from genome assembly GCA_004027165.1 of Ctenomys sociabilis. NCBI lineage: Eukaryota > Metazoa > Chordata > Mammalia > Rodentia > Ctenomyidae > Ctenomys > Ctenomys sociabilis. Next base: position 70,776 of record PVKA01000180.1, read on the forward strand.
CCAGGCAACCATTATCACCATAACTCCCATCAGAGGTATTGTCTAAAGCTAGTGGGAGATTAATAATGTACTGCCCTGCTGTGTGACTCCAAATTAGTGATTTTTTTGGAAGTCAGCTAAGAGCAATGGAATCTTCATGATTTATTTAGGATTTTCCTTGGTAACAGGACCTCTGTATCTACAAGGAGAAGAGCACCCCCCCCAAAAAAAAAACCTATAGGAAGCCTGGGCTGGTTCTGAGCTTGACTCACAGAAAGTAAAAAGTGGAGCTTTCTGTCTCTAAGATGCTCTTCAGAGACCTTTTCTGAGCAAACTGAGTTCATTAGGAACATCAATTTCTCAGTGATTGGAGAATTGCATAAAGACACAGATCCACTGAATTTTCCCTGTTGGAAACCTGGTCTTGGACAGCATGGACTCTACAAACCCAAGAGCGTTGCACATTGGCGCCAGCTTGCGGCCTCCCCTTGGATATGCCCATCTGAGTGCATTCACGTGGTGATCTGACGGCCATCCGTCTAGCACCTTCCAGCAGCTGCCTATTCACCTAACTTTATTCTAGTGTCTCTTACTTTTGGTATGGGGATTCAAACGCAGGGCCTGTGCTTGCCAGGCAGGCTCTGTGCTGCTGAGCTAGATAGCTGGCACTCCACTGTCTCGATGGGTGCCGCTTCTCTGGAATTGCTCTGTGCAATTAGTAGCTCCATTGATAGCTGGCCATCCCTGAGACCGTCAAGTAGCATCCTGAGGTGGTGCTGTGAATACAGACTCCGGATCAGAAGGCTTGAAATTTAGGTCTACACATATCCTTGGCCAGTTTCTTTGTTTTTCCTGTTTCTGTTTCCCTATCTGTAAAATGCAAATGAATCATGATTTAAGAAGTTAAGTGAGATAACTTTGCATTGAGGATTGACAAGAGGAAGTAAAGCACCAGTGAAAGGTTTAAGACCAGCGGTAGACATTCTTGGCGGTAAGAATTAAAGCTGCTCGGGCCACTGAGGGAAGGTGTGCAATGAACTTAGACTAGAATTCTCTCTTTAAGGTATGTTTGATGTTTTCTCGCGGTGATTGTCAATGGAACGTAGATCCTCATCTATCTTTTGCCCCAGGGCCTGTCCGGTGGAGCCACGGGACTTGCTGCCTTGGCTTGGGAAGCCAGCAGCTCTAAGAGCTCATCTCTCAAGCGCGCTACTTAACTGTGGGCTGAGCGTAGGTGCGGGAAGCCAGCTTGAGAGCCACGCCTCTCTTCTGCGCCGTCCTTATGTTTCTGTTGCACAAATGCGGCAAAATGAGGAGCAATATTTTCATTGAAAACATGCCTCATGCAAATCAGTTTGGTAAATATGGAATTTAGTCTTTATAAAAGAGCACCTGTTCTCCCCCCTCCGATCCCTCCGTTTAATTTTTGCATTCAGATGTGCTCGCTCTTGCGTAAGCCTAGTCCCATACACTCTTACAAGAACAGCTTTGCTGGTTTTGAATCTAGTCAAACACCCACTCCTATTTTACAAGAAAAATCTCCTCCAAAAATAAGAGGCACCTGCATGCCGGTTTTCTAGTGGCCCTGAAGAATATTTTCCTACTGGCGAGATACATTGATGTTTTCAAAGCGGGAGAGCTCTCCAGAATCTTCAGGCATTCTCTGTGGATCAAGAAGGGCAGGTGGGCCGAGAGAAGGGCTGCTCTTGGTCTAACCCGGACCTGCACCCAGCAGTGGCTCTCCTTTTCTCTCTGTCACGCGGCAATGGTTGGGTTAACTGCTCCTCTCTACTCGGGAGCTGGATTTTAACTTAGTTGCGGCTTGGTCTGGGTGGCTTCCTTTTTCCCTCACCATCAGAAGGGTATTTTAAACTCACAAACAGAACCTGGGGAGAGGAGGCCCGATCTGACACCTTTGAACTTTGACGGGGCCACTTCATAGGTCAAGATATAGAGGGATTGTTGGGTGGAGATTTGCAGCCTGGGAGAGCCTTTCAGGGCCTTTCATAGAGGGACACAGAATCAGAGCTTCCTGAAATGGCATGTTTTTGTGTGAGATCAGTCAATAGAAATATCAAACTGTGAATATACAATTGAACTTTATTATCCCCTTTGATTTTGTAACTACATAGGTATGACAGACAGAAGGCTGTTTTGAAAGACACACAATCGCCAGCATGTCCCTCGTATGAATCCCGCGGCTGGAAGTTTTTCTGTAAATCGGCATCTTCAGGTAGGGGCCGCGCAGGAGCCTCCCACTGACTCTTGAGGTGTGTTTTAATTAAGAACACGACGCCTCTTGGCTTTCTGTGACAAGGAGGAAGTGTCTTGTGTTCTGAGCATGGCCCTGGAGATGGCATTGTGAGGCCCCGTATTTACTCCCCGCACAACCCTCATTTCAAAGATTCTTACTTTGTGAGCCAAACGGGCTTTTTCCCCCCTTTTCTTTCTTTCTTCCTTTCTTTCTTTTTCTTTCTGCTTATCTCCAAAATGAACTGAACCTGGAATTCAAGAGCGCAGCTGTGCTCTTTCTGCCTCTGACATCATGAGAAAGCCAAAGGGTGGGGACTGGCCTTCAAACGCTTGGCCTCAAAATGAAAATCTTCCTTTCCAAGGGATCTGGAGAGCTGGAAGAAGGCCGCATCTCAAGTGCACCATCAGGAGGCCGCACCAAAGGACAGCAATTCTTAAAGGAACAGGAAGTATGGCTCCTTCTATAGTTCGTGCTTGATATACGTTGTCTAATCCTTCTTCCCAAAGCCTACATTTTGATAGGGGAGAGAAAATGTCGCAGACTCTATGTGAATGAAGTTGCTACTAAGGATGCTTTCAATTTAAGCCACTTGCTGGAAATAGCAGATTGTCAAGAAAAAAGCACACCTAGCTAAGGGTCACGCAAACCAAAACCAGAGTAGTTAGCGCGATCTGAAAGCAGACATTTGTTCCATTTCCTCATCTATATGATAAAGGAGCTGGGCCAGATGGTCTATAGAAATCCCTTTAGGCTCTACGATTCTATAATTGCAAATAAATGTTTAGGAATGAATAAAGATAGTGGTGGGGGTGTCATGTAACTCCCCTAAATGATGACAGAATTTACCCCCTGGAAAGAAGGGTGGATTAAGATTGGGCTGACAGACAAGAGATTTTAGGTTTATTGGCAATTTTTTTGAGATTATAATGGGCCAAAATAAAGCTTCCTCCCCAGAAGTTGCAAATCAATACAAATAGTATGGTATACTCTCTATAAAATCTGCCCACACTTATAACTTTTCTCTATATTTTATACAGGTGCAGAAAAGGTGGTGGATGTACATACACCAAACCAGCTGTGTCAATCATCTCAGAGGATAGAGTGCATGTCAGGTGATGATGGTTAAAGATCTTTAGAATTATCTACAGTGTTCTAAGGTTTTTTACAGGAAGGAGTTCACAGCTCATCTAATGAGGTAGGTATGAGGTTTTAAGGCACAGCCTTTACATGCATCTGGTATGTGCACACATGCAAACACCTTTGCCCTGTAGAAGAACTGCAGTATTGCTGGAGAGATTTCCAGTGCACGAACACTGGGCCACTGGCAAAACCTGTGGAAAGCCCATCAGCATGCTGAACTGGACTCCTCAGAGGAGCTGGCTAAAGGGCCGTGATTTTAACCTCCTGATTGTGCTACTCCCCCTGACCTGACCCTCGTAGAATACCTGCCTTCCCATCATCTCCACCCTCCCCATGCCTCCTCTCTCTCCAGTGTCTCTTCAGAGTTAAGCTTTACAGATTCTGGAAACAAACACTATGCACATTTCATTCAAAGTTGTGTCTCCACAGGGACAAGCCCAAGCACACCACACTATTTGCTGTTCTTCTCCCCACAGCACATAGCCCAGCTCTGCAGGGATACTTTTCCCACTTCTGTGCCACAAACCTCCCCGGAGAGCCCCACTCACAGCCAGAGTTCCTTGGCCAGAGCACCAAGGATCCTGACTGTCACCAACACTGGGTGAGGGCTGTCTCAGGTACAGCTGGGAAACAACTCAGAGGAGTGACATGGTCCCTTCCTTTCACCAAAGTGACAAAGCCAGCACTTCTCTGCCCATATGAATGCTCCGAAATGGCCTAGACTATCATGTTACTTGTAGGTGCACAAAGGAAAAGGATCTGGAACCACAAATAAAAACCTGTAGAAAACTTGTAGCCTTCTGGCCATCAATGTCGCTGGTCAACATCCTGGTGAAACTGATCAGACATGAAGATAAAGATACACTTGCAGGTAGTCATCCTGTGCTTGCTTGTGGTCAAGTGTGAAAATGGGTAAATGAAGTGTGGTTCTTCCACATAGGAGCAGCACACAGCCAACACAAAAGCAGAAGAAAGAGAGGTGGAGCAGGAGGAGGGGAGGGAGGAGGAGGAGGTGGAGGGAGGAGGACAAAGAGGGGAGGGAGGTGGAGGAGGAGGAGGAGGAAGAGGAGGAGGAGAAATGGGCAGGGCAAGGCAAGGTGCATTGTTGTGCTTATGACTGCATATTAAAAAAGTCCTCCAAGAATCCCAATTGCCTCCTGGTTGATCTTCCTATGACTGAAAACAAATGACAGAGGAAAAGGTTGAAAGACTAAGGTGATGAACAGAGGGAAGCCCCAAGGAGAGAGAGAGGCGCCTGATGACAGAAAGTACTGACGGAGCTGGTCCTCAGCCGGGCCTCCGGTCCCCTCAGTACCAGTGATGCAGGAAACCGAGCAATTCGGCTGGGGAGGAGGGAGACCGTCTCACACAGCTGCCTTCCCCACAGCTGCATCGGCTTTGCAGTGCTGACAATTTGAAAAAAGGGAGAGACAAATAGGAAATAAAACCTTGTCTTGGGCTGGGAATAAGCAGCTGGGATGTGACCTGCACAGGGAGCCTTGCTTTGCCGAGAAGTTACTGATTTATCTTGAATCTCAGACCTATAATTCCTAATCTTTTAATGAAGTTTCCATTATTTGGAGTTTTCCTTCCCCTGAGGACTTCTAAGTGTGTTTCCCCCCACCAATATTTATTTCTGTATGTTTTATTCCATGCTTTGAGAAATCTCCATAAACAAAAATCACAATACACACTTTCCTTTGAGCAGTCCACATCCCCTACCCCAGATGCCCGCTTCTCACCACCCCCAAATGACGAGTAAACTCTTTGTATTATTGAAAATCTAAACTGATATACACAGGAAAACGAAATGGTAAATTAAGTAATTATTTAGTGAACTTCAGCTGGGTAAATGGTCTGCCTGGTACCATAATTTTTTTTTTTCTCAGTGGCTGTCCTTTTTTTTTCCTTTTTGTGGCCAAAAATATATGAATGACAGCCTTGACTCTCCCTTTCACTGTGGACGTCATCTTCTTGCTACTGCTACTTAGGTCAGATGTCAAGTAATTAAGCGAATGATATTAACACATCAATTCTGAGAATTCTGTGTTTTATGAAAGCATCTATTTTAGAACTTTTGCAGGTGGCTATGGCTCACAAAGCCTGTCAGATGTTACTGGATGCCGGAAGGTTCAAGGGCTGCTTGTGTATTTCAAATGTTATCTAAGGAATCTTTTCACAAATCCCTGCCATTGTTCAACATAATTTCCGTGGCTCTCGGGGACTTAAATGCAAGTGAACAATTTTAAAGAAACTAAAATATGACAAAGGAAATAATGGCCCACTATTACAAAGCATTCTCTTCTTTTTCTTTCCGTCCCTCCTCCACCTTTTTCTGGCACTGCCCTAGGCTGGCGGCTACAACTGATGTCTGTGAACGCTTGAAATTTTGACTGCACCAGTATACTAGAATATCCAAAGTACTGCGTACACATGAAACTACCACAGATTAGGGGGCTTTAAAATAATTTTAAGAACAGGACATTCCAAAGCGATATATGGCTGGTGGGTTGGACCCAACCGGCTTAGTACCAACTTGATACTAATTACAGCCTCCATGGACAGAGGTATCCAGTCACTAGGGTAGCTGGCAGCACTTTGCCTGACCAAGGGAGACTACTTCAAAAGCTGAAGTTATTTCTGGGTTTTTAAAAAGCAGATGAAAACTTATATTTCTTTCATCTTACTTTGTCCTTTCCCTCTTTTTCCTTTACACTCCCAGCGCCCGCACTCTAAACTTACCATTACGCTTAGAAGTCTTTTTCAGTTTCTGAGCTTTTACCATTTTTTCTGCCTGTGGGTAATTGCCTATGGCCATACCATTCTGAACGCACCCGAGCTTGTCTTCCTGTGGGTAAAAATAATGCTGTTCATAGTTTAATACTTATTAAGTAAGTATGGTATGGTGTGATTATTATGTACATTTTCCAGATGAGGACAGTTGTCCAAGGTCTGTGCTAATCAAGGGGAGAGGTAAATTCAGGACCTAAGACTTCAGCTCCTGCTCTTAACTACCACAACGGATCATAAATGCACATTTCTCCCATTGAGAAAGACAGATCTATTTTCATACTTCTCCAAACAGCAAATCATTTGCATAAAAAGGAGGATTTCTGCCTATACTCATTAAATACAATTATGTATTTTTTCTTTTATTTTTAAGAGCTTATGTAATAGACACACAATACCACTTACTTAACTGTCGCTTTGATAATGTAACTTTTCTGTGTTTAATATAAAAAGCTTTTCATTGGTTTATCATTTCTTTAGAATTACTTGGCTTGATTTCCCCCAACTTTCATTCATTTTCCAATAGAAAAAAAAAAACCAATGAACATTGATTTGTCAATTAAACTTAAGTGTAGCACACTTAGGATATTTTTAAGGAATAAAAAGTCTGCTCTTTCAGCAAGGAGAGCTCATGAAAGGATTTGTTCCTAGGACTAGGAGACCAGGAAAACAAAGACAGTGTTTTACTGTTCTCCCTTACCACCATCTCCATCACTGTCTACAAATGAGAAAAAAAGGTGGTCACTGGAGAGGATAATTGGGGCTCTGGTTCTTGCAAATAGAGTATCAAACAGAAACAACTCAGGAGACCTTGAATTCCCCTTTCTGTCTTTCTCTTGTACTCTTGAGGCTCCTATTACTAACCCCGATGAACTGCCCAGATCCAATTGTTAAAAAACAAAAGGACAGAATTGCTTTAGGATATAAAAGAGCTTAAGGAAAATAAACCAAGAGCTCATAGGTTCAGGATTTCAAGGATGTGTTTTTTAACTTAAAATTATGGGGTTGAATCATAAGTCCTCTAGGAAGACTGGTCTGTTTCTAAAGCTACATTTAAATGTGCTTTACTGAGCTCAGGGCTTTAAATTTTCGTCAGTCTTCCTCTAAGTGCCATGCTACACTGTTGAAATTAAACATCAGCCAGGCGTGGTGGCACAGGCCTGTAATCTCAGCAATCGGGAGGCTGAGGCAGGAGGATTGTTGTGAGTTCAAGACCAGCCTGAGCTACAAAGTGAGCTTAAGGCCAGCCTGAACTGCATAGTGAGACCCTGTCTTAAAAAGACAAAAAAAAAAAAAAAAAAAAAAAAAAAAAAAAAAAAAAAAAAAAAAAAAAAAAAAAAAAAAAAAAAAAAAAGAAGAAGAAATTAAACATCAGTTTTTTAAAAATGTATTTTGAACCTCGATGTTTAGAATGCTGCTGCTTTGGTAAAAGTCTTCTTTAAGACAAAAGGCCTAACCAATAGCAGCACATGCTGAAAGGTCTGAAAGTTGGTGCTTTATTTCAGAGAAAAGCCAGGCATAACTCAAATTCATTTGGTAGGACTTTGTCTCTAATTTGAATGTTTGTCGAGGACCAATTAATGGGCACCTGTGAACTTGACCTTCTAAAGTTAAACCTAGAAGGTTACAACAACATTTTATGCACACAGTGTTTCTATCCATTGTAATGTATTTCTATCTATTATAATGTATCTTGCCTCTTAGAGAAATAGGAAACTATTAACTCTATAATTTCCACAGGAAATGCGATGATTATAATGATATGATCAAACAGTAGACCAGTATTAGGGATTCTGTTGGTCTCTCTGAGAGACCAGATGATCATTTTCAACCCCAAGAGCTGACCGTCAGATGGACCGTTCATCTGGCATGCTCCAATGAGTAGAAAAGGAGGGATATTTTATCAGAGGAAAGGTGGATCCCAAGTCAAGAAAAGGTATTAAGTGAGAGCTGAATGTGAAATTTAGTGTAATATGCCTTGAGCATACTGTCCATAAATCAAAGAGCTGGGATTTATCTTTCCAGACAGAAAGGTGAGGGTGAATTCTAAAAGCTACAATCAATAATAGAGGTGCAGCTGGTCCATGAAATGTGGGCCAGAAAGGCAACAGGTCTGCACCTGAGGAAGCAAGTGGGATCAAGTAGGCGACCACAGTGGCTTCAAGTCTTACTTTCAGAGGCTAAGCAGGCTCCTCCTTTATAGGGACTCTGTAGTGTAAAGTAGAAGTTGGTAAGGTCCTGGAAGTTGTTCATTTCACCCCACTCCAGGCTTTCTTAGGCAAAGCCTCTTAATGTTCCCTGATTGCCTATTTGCACTGAGCCTTGCTAGTTGATTAGGATCTGAAGTTGGCAGTGGTGTTGTTGAGATGAGAGACATGACAGAGAATCCAGACATAAACCTACACAGATGTGGTCAGTTGAAGTTCAGAGAAGGTTTTAAGATAATTCAGTGGGGGAGAGAACAACATTTTCTATCAATGGTGCTCGCAAAAAGATCTTCAACTATTTCCTCATACCACACAGTACAATTCACTGAAATATATCATGGACCTGAGTTTGAGAGCTATGAATATAAAATTTCTGGATAAAAATACAGAAGAAACACCAGCAGCCTTGGGGTTGACAAACACTTGTTTTACATAGGATACTAAAAATCAAAACTACCAAATCAAAAAAAGATTAACTGGGCTTTTTTGCTTTTCAAAAGACTCTGTTAAGAAACTAAAGAGACACACCTCCAGCTAGGAGGAGCTATTTTCAAAGCATAAATCTGACAGAGAACTCATACTGAGGATCTACAAAGAACTCAATTCAGAATTTTGAATGAATCTCTCTTTACTCCTATAGGCAAAAGATATAAGCAAACACCTCATTGGAGAGGGGAAACAAATGGTAAATAAACACATGAAAATGTCATGTTTATAGGGAAATGCAAATTAAAATGACATTCAGTTTTCACTCTGCCTGCTAAAATTGCTGCAGTTCAGGAATTGACAGTACTGTATGTTGATGATACTGTGGAGTGACTGGAACTTTCATTCATGGTAGATAAGAATCCAAGAGGGCAAAGCCACGTTGGAAAAGTTTGGGAGTTTCTTTCAGCTATACATGTACTTGCTGTAGTCTCAGAAACTCACTTCCTAAATACTTACCCAAGAGAAATGAAGGCAGCTGGCCATGTAAGACTTGTGGTGCTCAGTATTCAGAGCATCTTCATTCATAATAGGTGGAAAGAACCCAGATACCTGTCAGTGGATCAATGTACAAATTATGGCGGACCATGCAATGGAGTATTACTCAGCAAGAAGGGCATGAACTGCCGCAGTTCCCGCCAACTTGAATAAGTCCGAAAAGCATTGTCCTTAGTGACGCCAAATACTATATGTGATATGGTCCATTTATTGAACCATCAACAGAAAGCCAAAACTGCAGGATGCAAGACAGATTGGTGGTGGCAGCGGCGAAGGGGAGAAAGGCTGAAGGACTGCAGCGGGCAGGGGAAGTTTGGAGGACGTGAAAGCATTTCTCTTTCAATTGTGGTGGTGACGACTATGTAAGGCAATTGCTGAAACTCATCAAATTTTACTTAAAGGTGGTGAGTTTTAGGAACCATTACTATATTTTAAAAAAGTAAAACAACTATTTTTTTTCTTCAAAGATGCCTTGTGCCACTCTGAGACTCTGCCAGCAAGCAGTTGTCACCAGCTGTGGGTCCCCGAGCATCCAGAGCTTTCTCCTTTCTAAAGTTGCAAAAGACGTGTGGTTTTTGGTCGAAGGTCAAGCTGTGAATCCTAGGCCTCAAGTTCCCTGTGCTATGGCTTGGCACCTGCCTTTCCTAGGGGGCACCGCCCCTGAACCAGGCAACCTGAGCACCAGCAGTGCTTCCAGCTCTAAGCACTGGGAAGACCCCTCCTTTGGTCACTCTTGACCTCCCTGTATGGGGAGAAATATTTATCCTTCTTTAGTAGACAAAGATGCACAGCTGAGGAAATGTCTTGTTTTTTTTTTTTTTTTTTTTCCCCAGAACTGGGGATTGAACTCAGGCCCTTGTGCTTGCCAGGGAAACGCTTGTTCCACTGCCATCTCCCCGGCCTCCTAAAGTGGAGGAAATGTGACTTTCTAATGCTGAAATTACACTGATCCTCTCCAAAGGAAGACTGATTATTTAACTCATTTTTATGTAGATCAAAGCACATGCAATGACACCTCTGACCAATGCTTTTCCCAGACCACCTAGAATTGGCCCGACAGTCTTGGTGCTAAGTGCTAAGTGCCAGAATTTATGTATCAATATAAAATCGGTTCACTGCATAGACCTTTGTATTGCTATACAATATTATCTGTATAAGAAAATGATCTATATTTCTCCATATACAGATGATTCATCTGTCCTCATGTATACAGTTATGGGGAAAAAATGGTCTTGCGATCTTATAAACAATTTTGGCAGCTTGCTTTGATTGGGCAGGATCTCTTGTCGTTGGGTTGAATTTACCAACTGCAGGCGGGTTTCCACTGTGAGTCCGTCCTGTAATCTGATCTAATTGGGCTGACCACTAGCAGTCCCAGAAATCCAACACAGGGTATCTTCTAATAAAGATGCATACAGGATCAGAATGCTAGTAAGACACTTGCAAATGTATATAGAAATATGATAATTTATACTACTTTGTGATAAGACTGGTTGGCATTAGTGATGCATCGTATGATTACATTAATTGCAAAGAAGAAATTCAAAATGGTATAATTGTCCCTGATATTCATAGAAATAGAATTTAAAGTGTTGTTGGAAAATGGAAAATATTACTGGGGTTAAAAAGACTTCAAAAACGTAAATTCGGAAGCACACCATTAGCGCACGTAACCCTTGCAAGGTGACAGGGAGTGCACAGTGGGGGGCCGGGGACCTGACCAGCAATGGAAGGCGAGAGTGCTGCTGCCGGCCGTCAGCCCAAGGGCACCGCTGCGCGGCAGGGCTGGCTCCTGCGGGACCTGCAGTCTCACACCGCGAGCTGTGAGCTGCCCGCCACCCCTGCCTGAACCGAGGCCGCACCTCTGTGGCCAGGGCGCTGCGAGTCTCTGGGCCTCGCTGCTTCCCTCTTGCTTTGTAGAATCTAGGTCGTTCTTTACGTATCCTCAGCTAACTGGAAAGACTGAAGGACCACGTAGTAGAAATCTTGTGACCGTGCTGCAGATAGTTACAGGATGCATGTGTGGGTTTTTGTTTCAATTTATTTATTTATTTTTAGCTAAGAACATTTTTTTTTTTTTGTATTTTTTAGGGAAGGTTCTATAAAGTGTTCAGGGTTGCCTAGAGTCCACGTTTCAGGGAAGCCATGTGCTGCTTGTTTTTCTCAGGCTGGACTGTCTTTCTTAACATGGTGATTTCCAATTCCATCCCCTTTCTTTCAAATGACATAATTTCATTCTTTATTGCTTAATAATACTCCCTGGTATACTTGCAGAACATTTTCTTTGTCCATTCATCTGCTCATGACCATCTAGGTTGGCTTCATGTCTTTGCTACTGTGAACTATGCCTCAATAAACACGGGCGCGCAGCATGTCCATAGAATGCGGAGCTGGATTCCTTCCAATGTGACATGAACGTATGTAGCAGGGAGATTTTTATGAGACAGGAGGAAGGGAGGAAGGGGTGTCTATGGGAAGGAAATGGAGGTATGGAGGAAAGAGTTATTAATTTTCTCAGTAAGAGATCATGATGCTGACATGAAGTCATTAAGGTGAAGGGGTGTCCACTTCACTGAGTGAAACAGCAGGTTGCAACAGTACAGAAGAGGTTGCCGGTTCTTATTTTCAAAAAACACATTAACACGTAGAGATATCAAGAAATCATCTAGAATGCCGTTCACTTACTTGTGCTAATCTGTCTCTGGGAGTGAGACACTGAGCATATTTTCCCTCTTGTTTAAGAGGAATTTTTTACTTGTGGTCTTATAAAAAGTTTTGAAGCGCAGGAAATTAAGGATTGCCCTGAGCACGTGAGTGATGGGTCTGTTGGTTACTGTAGCCATGTGCAAAGGAGCGGTAGAGCTGGCACTGTGGGTTCTATTCTTCGATTCTTTTTAGCCTCCATACTGATTTCCACAGTGGCTGTACTGATTTACACTCCCATCAGCAGTGCAGAAGGGCTCCAGTTCCTACTATTTTTGGTGTTCTTCATTCGAGTCCTTCTGACTTCGATGAGTTAGAGCCTCGGGGCAGTTTGGATTTGTGTTTCCCTAGCGGTGAAGGACACTGAACATTTTTTTCATATACTTATTGGCCATTTATATTTCTGAGAAATGTCTTTTCAATTTATTTCCCCACTTATTCTTCGAACTATTTGACTCTATGGTGTCTTAAGTTTTGGGAGTTCTTTCTATATTCTGGATATTGATTCTCTGCCAGAAGAGTAGCTGGCAAAGATTTTTTCTGTTCCATAAGTTGTCTCTTCACTCTGTTGGTTGTTTCCCTTGCTGCACAGAAACTTTTTAATTTTATATAGTTCCATTTGTTGATTCTTCCTATTATTTTCTGTGCTATTTGAGTCCTATTCAGGAAGCCTTTTCCTGTGCCTGTGGCTTCCAGCATCTCCCCTGAGTTTGCCTCTAGCAGTTTCAAAGTTTGGTGTATTATATCTAGGTCTTTGATCAATTTCAAATTGATTTTTGTACATGGTGAGTAAAAGGGAGATAGTTTCAGTCTTCTACAAATAGTATCGAATTTTCACAGACACTGTTACAGAGGCTGTCTGTTCTCCAACATATATTTTTGGTTCCTTTGTAAAGAATCAGATGGTCATAATTCCGTGGGTTTGTTTCTGTGTTCTCCACTTTATCCCATGGGCCTATGTGTCTATTTTTGATCCAGTACTGTATCATTTTTGTTATTATAGCTTTGCAACATAAATTGAAATCAGGTATTTTTGATGCCACAAGTTTACTCTTTTTGCTTAAAATTTCTTTGACGATTCTAGCTCTTTTTTTGTTTTCAGATATTTTATGTTTTTTCCCCTGGTTCCATGAAGAATATTGTTGGAATTTTATGGGGTTTCACTGAATCTGTAGGTCGCTTTTGGTAATATGACTATTTAAATAATATTAATTCTGCTGATCCTCTGGCAGGGAAGACTTTTTTCCTTCTAATGTCTTCTTTAATTTTTTCTTAAGTGTTCTACAATTTTTATTATACACATCTTTGATCTTGTCGATAGTTTGATTCCTAGATGTTTTCTAAAACTATTGTGAGCAGAATATTTCTATTTTCCGATTTCTTTGTCAGTTACTTCATTATTGATATACAGAAAAGTACTGATTTTGTATCCTGCTTTTTCACAAAGTTTACTTACCAATTTTAAAAGTCTTTTGGTAGAGTTTTCAGCCTTCTAAATATAAGATTGCATCATCACAAATAGGACAATGGGACTCACTCGTCTCTCATTTGTATCCTTTTTCTTTCTTTGGTTTGCCTTTGGCTTCTAGTGTTCTATATAAAACTTTAAATTCTATATTGAATAAGAGCAGTGAAAAGGATGCCATTGCTTTGTTCCTGATTTTAGAAGAAATACTTACTTTTAATTGCTCTCCACCCAGAATGTTGTTGGTTGTGAGTTTGTTGTATATAGGCTTTACTATATCAATACATGATCCTTTAATATTCTTAGCTGCACTTCTCCCATTGCTGAGACAAAATACTTGACACCCACAGTGAAAGAAGAAAAAGTTTATTCAGCTCACAGTCTGTGGAGACTTCAGTCCGTAATTGGCTGGCTCCAAGACAGGGTGGCTCACGGCAGAGGGAGAACCATTCTGTTTTTTTGGTACAGAGTCTCGCTGCAGAGCTTAGACTCATAGTGATCCTCCTGTTTTCAGCCTCCCCAGCACTGAGATTATAGTTGTCCAACCATGCCCGGATTCATAGGCTGGCTCAGTGTGCCCGGAGATGGAGCCATCCCATTATGTAACGCCAGGGATCAAATCCCAGTCCCTGAGCTTGCCTAAGCAGGCACTTAGTCCACTGAAGTACCTCACCAGTCCTTTTAGTTTTCTTTCTTTCTTTCTCGTAAGGAGCAACCATTTTGGTGGGAGAAGACAGCAAACACAAGGAGATAACGCAAGACAAGCCTCTTTCTGTCCCTTGTATGGTATCCAGTCTGCAGGGGTTAGGGTGATGCCAATGCAATCAGTGGGCTAAAGGAGCAGTCACTGTCCTTAATCCCAACACCCTTAATCCCACCATTGAGCCATGAATCAGTCATAAACTCTAGATTCAACTATCTCTAAAAAAGCTTCATCTAAAAGTACATGAGGCTTTGGGGGGACATCTAGACATAAATCAGAACAAATACATAGTCCCTCAGGACTTTTATCATGAAAACACTGCATTTTGTTGAAGGTGTTTTCTGCAGCAATTGAGCCAATAATATGGTCCTCAGTCTTCATCCTATTTATGTTGTGTGTTATGGTTATTGATTTGCATATATGTTAAATCATATGTTAATCTACATACCCAGAATAAAGCCAACTTGCTCATAGTATATGACGTTTTTAATATGTTGAATTCAATCAGCAAGTATTTTATTAAGGATGTTTTTGGCATTCATTTTCACAAGGACATTACCCTATAGTTTTCTTTTAGTAGTGTGCTTGTCTGGTTTTACTATTAGGTTGTTGTGGTCTTGTAGAATGAGTTTGGAAATATTCCTTCCACTTCTTTTTCATGGACTAGTTTGAGGAGTTTGGTGTTAGTTCTTCAAAAACCTGGTAAAATTCAACAGTGAACCCATCTGGCTCTGGGCTTTTATTTGTTGGAAGACTTTCTATTATTGCTTTCATATCACTGTTTATTACTGATCTTTTTAGGTTTCTATGTCTTCTTGTTTTAATTTATAGAGAGTGGCTGAAGCTAGAGATTGATCACATGTGTGGGGGTGAGGCAAGCCTGGTCTAAGAACAAAGAGCGCGGGAGGCCAGCACATGAACAAGCTGCTGCAGCCTGGAGAACACTGAGCCCTGAGACAATCCAAGCAAGGGCTTGCTAGGCAAAGCAGTGTCATGTTGCACCCATCTGCCAAATGTATAAATAAAGGTGCCACAGTGGTTGAGCCTTCCTTGCCTCCCGCTTGGAGATGGGCTCCACCCGACCTCCACCTCTTGTCTCTTTCTGTTTCGTTCTCCATCCTCTCACTGTCCTTCCCCCTGGGAAAACTGAGATCTGTGTTACATGCCACATTAACTTATCAATTTTCTTAGGGCATGTACTAGAAATGTATCTATTTCTTTTAGACTTCCAAATTCATTAGAATAAAGGTTTTCAGAGTACTTCCTAAAATAGTTCAGTGATGCTTGTTGTAGCAGCCCCTTTTTCATCTTTAGTTTTATTGACTTAAGTCTTATCTTTCTTTCTTTTGGTTAGTTTGCCTAAGAGTATGCAATCTTTTTTTTTTTTTTTTTTTTTTTTTTTTTTTTTTGTCTTTCCAAGGGACCAACTCTTTATTTCACTGATCCTATGCATTGTTCTTTTTAATCTCTATGTCATATTAACTCTGATCTTTGTCATTTATTTCTTTCTGTCAGACTTGGTTTTGGCTTATTGTTTTTTTCTGAGACCCTGAGGTGTGTCTTTAAGTTATTTATTTGCAATCTTTAATTTTTGACATAGGCACTTGTCAATCCTTTTCTGATTGCTTTTGTATTGGACTTCTGGGGCTCTGACTATGATGTGCTGTGGAAAGGCTCTTAGCTGATTACGGCTGTCTGGGGTTCTGCATGCTTCACTTTTCTGCATGTTAAATTATTTTCTGATATTTGGAAAGCTTTCTGCCATTATTTCTGTAAACTGGGTTGTTTTTGCCATTTATATAGTCTTTAGATTTTTCACTAATTTGAATATATTTTAGATCAGTTTTCTTTGTGTCACCTAGGAATGGCTGGAAGGTTTTTTTCATGTTCTATTGTTACTTGTAGGGTGTCTCTCAATACCGTCTCACCAATAACAACCATGTCTGCAAGTTCTTCTCTCTGTCCTCACATCAGTCACCTCTGCTGCCCCTATTTGTAGAATTTGTAATCTCCTGAATTTATTATGTTTGGTACCTGTCCATGGACTCTATTTCTTTCCTGTACTGTCCATTTTTGATATTATTTTATTTAATTCAGCTAGCTTTTGATTAGAACCTCTTGCTAGATGCACTGATTATGTTGTCTACTACGTTCATTATCTGTTTAGTTATATCTTTTTTTTTCTGACTTACCAAGCACTGGACTGATTTTTCTTTTCTTTTCAGTAGTTGAGCTGTGTGGTTTTGACATCAGTGCCTCATGGTTCAGCTGTGAAGGAGCTGGGAATTTCAGGAGGCATTTTATTGCCTTGTGTACTTAAGTTTCTTGTTTGTTCATTTATGTTGAGGTTGGGTGTTGGTTATCGTGCAAGATTTTGTTATTAGTATGGAGACCTCTGTTTTCATTTCTAATTTTCAGTGATGCACTCTGCACATGGCTAACTCTGGACCATTGCCTCTGACCCAGAATCTCACAGTCCCCATTTATGTGGGAGGGGAGGCTACTGTGGATTTAGTTTAACCCCTAGTGCTCTGGGAGTGGGCTCCAGCTAATGACACCAAGACAACCCAGACACTGGCATAGAGAGGAAATCAGTGATAAGAACACATGTGTCACCTTGGCTATAGTGACAAAACCTGCAATAATAATGGCACTGATATTGAGATACCCTGAGGACAAGTAATGTAGCACTCTTAGCACAGAAAAGAGATCTATATTTATAGTATAAACACTGATACAAAGAAATGTAAGACATAGAGTAAATATCTACTAAATGGAACTTTACCTCAATACAACAGTATTGAGAGGTAATAACTAGCTATTTAAAAATTCATGAATCTTGATGGTTATGTTACTAAAAACAGAAAGTAAATTGGAGAATGAGAACAGTAAAATTTGAAATATTAATCAATTGAAGGTGAGAAGAAGACAAAAGAGAAATAGGGGATCCCACTGCAGAATAAAAGGAAATAAATAGCATTGAGTATAGATACCATTAAAAGAAAATCAAAAGAAGGAAAAAAACAGGGTAAAAATAACAGAAAAAAGCAAGAACATAAAGGGAAAAGTTAGAAGGCAAAAGAAGAAGAGAGAGAATCACTTCACACACACACACACACACACACACACACACACACATACACTAAGAAAAAAAGAAAGAGAAAAAACAAAGTCTATGAAAATTTTCACATGCTTTGAACGTGCAGTTGCTTTTCAGGATCTCCAGTCTTAGAATCAAGCAAGTCCTGCTTGTCTCTGCCCATCTTGCAGCTGTGGGTTTGTGGGGTGCCCTCCCTACATCAGGAGCCCCTCTGCTCATGCATCCAGAGTTCTGTGACCATTCAAGCTGAGGCACATCCCTGATTACATTGGCAGATGAGAAAAGAAATCAGTCCTCTGCTCTCTGCTGATGAAGACCATGGTGTCGGGGCCCAAGCTGACTGCTGGTCTTCACATAAACACATTCTGATCCAGCCTCTACCAAGGGCCGCACTCACCAGGCCTGGCTTCTCACCATGGAGGGCAGGGCCTATGTTCTTCCTAACTCTAATGTAAACTTCTCTGGGGGTCTATGTTCAATCCATAACTTCTCCTCAATTGTCTTCCATGGGTGTCTCTCATCCAGTCACTGGGAGAGATGAACACTGGAAATCCTGAAGTGGTGAGTGCTGCAGTTGCTCCAGGGCTCAGTTTTAGCTCTTGGCTAAATACTCTCAGACCCTGTGGTGGTGCTGGTGGGGTGAGGGAGGGGTTTCACTTCGGATTTTTTCAGCTATTGGCTGCCATGAAGTGGTCACTTTCAGAGTAAAACCTCACACTACCATGTAGCCTACAGTAGCTGTGGGCTTTTACTGGGACTAGTGCTGCTGGCTAGGTCCTTCCTTTCTCCTTGGGTATGACATCTCTCCCTGGACATTGGCCTTATCTATCATTGGTCAGTCATTTCATTGGTACCTCTGCTGCCCTGTGCCAAATACCTAATAAAAGATGTAGAGCCATCTCACAGGTGGCGGATGGCCTTGGCAGGACACAGGTCAGGGTTAGGGTCTGTATTGATCTGGATACATTAACCTAGGTTGGCAGTTACTTTCTCTGGGAGCTTGAAACACGTCATTCCATGCTACCCTGGACTTTTAGAGTCTTTGCAGAGAAGTCTGCAATGTTTCTGATGGGGCTGCCCCTCTTAAGGGTTTAATACTCCTCTTCTGCAGTCTTTAATATTCTTTCCTTGCTCTGCACTCTTGCCATTTTCACTATACTGTAATGTGAGGTGGTTCTTTTCTGGTCATGTCTGTTTGAAGTCCTAACTTCATCTTATACCTGGATGTCCACATCTCAGGAAAGATGTGTTATTATTTTAATGAATCAATTCTTTTATGCTGTAGCTGGAACTTTGGCATCATGTTCTACACCCAAAATTCACTAAGTCTGATCTTTCATCCATGTCCTAGAGTTCCTGAATGTTGGGTCCACGATTTCTTTCTTCTCCTTTGTTAGTGTCTGAGAGTGATACTCCATCAATCTTATGTGTAAGCCCTGAGCTTCTGCCTCCTGCTGAGGTACTCCTAGTGTAACTTTTTGCTGTTTCATTGGACTTACTGTGTCTTTCATTGCCAAGATTTCTATTTGGCTTTCCAGAATCTCTACCCCTTAGTTGAACTGTTCTTCGTATCCTACGTTGTCTTCTTTAATCCATTAACTATTTATTTGCATCTGCATTGAAATCATTCATTACTTTTAAAAATCAGTCTTTTGAATTGTTTATCTGGCATTTCATTCACTTCAATGTCTTTGCATCCAGTTATGGATGAGTTATGGACTTTCATAGCCCCTGTTTCCTTATACTTCTTCTGTTTCTCCATTGAGATTTGTTCATCTGCTGAGACAGATATCTTTTCCACTTCTTTTTTTTTTTTTTCAGAGCTGGGGATTGAACTCAGGCCCTTGTGCTTGCCAGGGAAGTGCTTATTCCACTGAGCCATCTCCCTGGCTCTTCTCTTCCGCTTCTGTGGGAGGGTCTTCTTAGTGTCTAGCCTACCTTGTAAGATGCGATTCCCACCCACTCAGAGAGCTGAAAACAAGCTACAGTACAGATAGCATAAAGACACCCTGGATACAGACATACAATGAAAACCAATTAAAAGCCACAACTATACCACACCTACAGGAGAAAAGACAACAGAAATAATGATATAAACTAAAAGGCTAAAATTGACAAAGGTTAAATGTCATCATAATAATAAAATAATGAAAAAGGCAAAGGGAAAATTAAAGAAATAAATTCAAAAAAAAAAGAAAGATAAAAAGGAGGAGAGTGGAGCTGCAGGCGTGCAGGCTGAGACTGAGGACCCGTGACTGAGCATTCGAGGTGGTGAATAATAGCTTTTCAAGCCTTCAGTAAAAAGTGGCCTCCAATAAAACTACATTGCAAAAGATGGCAAAGAAATAAGATAGAAAAAGTAACAAGTTGAGGAAGCAGAACCTGAAGAGTTTGTGGCAGAAAAAGTACTGAACCGATGTGTAGTGATTGGGAAGGTGGATTTACATGGGAACTTGAAGAAAATTTAGATTGTCCAGAGTTAATTGAAGCATTTCTTATTTCACAAAAATCTGATAAAAATATGGTCCCAAAAGAAAATCTTTATCTTACAGTGAATCTGATGACAGTGTGTCAAAGAATAAAAGAGATGCTGCTGACAAACCCAGAGATTTTGCTAGAGTTCTTGATCCTGAACAAATAATTGGCGCCACAGATAGTAGTGGAGAATTAATGTTTTTCATGAAATGGAAAGATTCAGATGAAGCTGACCTGGTACTGGCAAAAAAAAAAAAAAGGCAAATATGGAATGTCCTCAGATCATAATTGCTTTTTATGATGAGAGACTAACTTGACATTGTTGTCCAGAAGACGAAGCTCAATAACTGAGGATAGCCTCTCTCTTCTCCTCACATGGTAATGCAGATTACCTGCCCAGGGCAGGTACAGCACGCACACACACAACAATCAATCCCAAACTCCAGAAGCCACCTCGACTGCATGAGGCTTTGGCAGGACACCTAGATACAAGCCATAACATGGCACCTGCCTATAATCCCAGAACTCTGGGAAGCTGTGGCAAGAGGATCAAAACTTCCAGCCTAGCTTGGCAATTCAGTGACTTAGCAAGACCCCCTCTCAAAATTAAAAAGAACTAGCAATGTGGTTCAGTGTGACAGTCCTTGGTTTAATTCCCACTACCACAAAAAAGATAAAGTATGGTACACAGAAGAGAAAAACAACAAACAAACAAGAACTAAAGGAGGAAGAAAAGGCAAAAAGAGTCAAAGGAAAAGAAAAATGACTTAAAAACCTTCCTCCATGCCCAGGCGTGTGGATCGACAAAGTTTCTTTCCAAGAATATTGGAATCCAGCAGCTCTTGGGAGGGATAATGCACGGCACTGGGGTCTGTGTTTCCACACCCACTCCCCAGGCTGTGGCTGAGTGAATGCTAAATCCTGCCGCTCCTTTCCCACTGGCCTGGGCCAGTCAAAGCTATGCTATGTCAGGGATGTATTTGCTTCAGAGGTTCTTAGGGTGTGTGTCCTTCTGTACATGCAGAGCCGCTGCTGGCCCCACCTGGCTTTGTAGCATATGGCCGAGTGACTGTACCCTAGTCGCTCCAGAGGCCCCCCACCCATACAATGGGGACATAGTGAGCGTGCAAGCATAGGTGCACCCCTGATAGAGTTGGTGGGGAGGGGCGATCACATGGACCACTGAGCTGTGTGGCTGAAAGTGCGCCCTGAGGAACTGAACAGTCAGCTGGGCCCTTCCAGGCTCAGCCTTACAGAAAAACACCTGAAGGGCCTGGCTCATCATCGCAGAGGGCAGCGCTGCTGACCAGCGTTCCCTCCACAGCCTAAGCTGCGTGCTGCTTAAATTTCTCAGAAGACCTGCAACTGCCCTCCCGCCCCTCATAACTGTCTCCTGTGGCCACTCCTGCCCAGACACTGCAGAAGGACCACCCTCGAGACCTGAAGTGTGGTCGCTCTGTGACCACCCCACTCCCTGGAGTAGCTCAGTCTCTAACAATGAGCCCCTTTTCCAAAGGACTCCTGGTCATACCACTCTGAGACATGGAAGCTGCTGTACTGGATTTCTTTCCCAAAGCTGGACTGCTGTGCAGGAGGAGACACACTGGATTTATAACTCACACTAACTGAGTTTTTCCTGGGCCGAGCTGCTTACCTCCGGAGCTGTTGTCCCTCTCCCAGGTTACCTTGGGCTTATGGAGTTGGTAACTCCTTCCCAAGCTGGGTTTGGTGTAATAGACTCTTTCATTCATTATTCTCCATTGCCTTTCCATTTCCCCCATGAGTTTTAGTTTTCCTGGTGGTCTTTCCTACTTCTTGGAGTTCTCCTACTCTTTGTTCTCATAGGTCAAGCTGTCTCTCTTGCCTGACATTGAAAGGTTGTAAACTGCTGCCTACTTTTATTCTACCACTTCGAGCTCATCTTTTAGATCTTTTAAATTTCATTCCTTGTTATCTTTATTGAGATTTGTTCTTTTCATATTTTATATGCTCATCTCTTATCGGGTACATGGTTTGCAAATATATTCTCCTAATGTATGCATTGTGGCTTCACTCTATTTTTCCTTTTCTGTGTAGAAGCTTTTAGTTTATGACACACTATTTATTTTTTGCCTGTCCTGCTTGTGCTTTTGAGGTCCCAGCCAACAAATATCTGCCCAGGTTGTTAGAGAGAATTTCCCCTATATTTCGTATAATAAATTCACATCTTAATATTTGTCTTTAACCCATTTAAAATTAATTTTTATATGTAGTCTAAGAGTCTAGGCTCATTCATTCTTCCATGTGCAGTTCTGATTTTCCCAACATCATTTGATGAAGATACTGTCCTTTTGTTGTTGTGCGTCCTTTACACCTTTGTGAAAAATCACCTGTTGGGAAGTATGTGCACTTACTTCTGCTCTTCCTAGGGACTTGCATTGGTCAGTGTGTCTGCTATGATGCCAGTAGCATGTTGTTTTGACTGTTATAGTTCTGCTATGGATTTAAGTCAAGTAGCATGATACTTACAACTTTTTTTTTTTTTGCTTAAGATTGTTCTAACAATTTGGGCTCTTCAGTTCCATATGCACTTTAGCATTGTTTTGATTTTTGTGAAAATGGCCAGGCTAACTTTGGGGGAGCTGCAGTGCAAGATCATGTAGCATAAGAACTTTGGGGGAGCTGCAGTGCAAGATCATGTAGCATAAGAGCATCATGCTAAGACAGACCAAACTAACAGCCACATGCTGGATGCCAACCCCCAGGACTGTCTTGTGTCCTTGAGGCGAATGCTCTTTTTGTATGACTTGGGTTATCATTCTTGACAACACTGAAACAGTGTTAGAAAATAATTATCGAGCATTTCCTACTATGCACACCCTTAGGTCAGCTGCTGACCATAAGAAAGAGTGGAAAACACTTCCATCTATTGAGACCTTCTGGGTACCAGGCAATGTGGGCACTTACGTACGTCCTGTTGATTAAACTTCACAGAAAGCATGTTACACAAGTCTTACCCAGTATTCACTGGGAAAGATATGGAGGCTAAATGAGTATGGCACAGTTGAATTTCATTTCAAATTTATTGACACTTAGTTATCAGCTCCTTCTTAAAAAGTGCATTCAAAGTTATACACATGAACTATGAGCATGGCAGCCCTACCTCATTAAATTGTCCACAATGCATTCAAAGGCTGCTGTAGTCAGCATTATAACAATAGATCCAAGAGAGCCAGATTTGGTCTGTTCCATTCTAGCTAGTGAACGAGGAACAATGAACATAAGGAAGACCATAGTTTTCAATGTCAGTAGGGCCTTATGGGGTACTGGAAAGAGTAAGTGCAGAATTTGATTGAACTTGGGAGAGGAAGCTAAGGAATCTCACTTCTGTGGTGATCAAAGTAAGAGGAAGGTGGTAGTTCATCTGGGCTCAATCTGGCCACTTTCCGGTTGTCAGGGGAGCCAGGGAAGCCTCCATGTGGAAGTCATCTCTCCTTCCTCTTATTCCCCTGGCACTGGGTTAGTAACATGTTTCTTGAATTTCATGGCAGATATCTATATTAGCAGCATCCTGGAAGTCCTTCTGCAGAACTGTGAAAGCTAGAACAACATTCTGAAGAGACATCAGGGTTAACCATGGGGAAATTGCAATTCTTTGGCAGGGAGCACCAGAGAGCTTTTTCTTCCCAAGAACTGACACCAACCTTTCATCCACCTCCCCTTCCTCCTTTTAGGCGCCAATTCCTCACAAGTATGGGGGTGACTGGTAGAGCTGCCTTCTTTAATTGGCTGGTCTGTGGTCTTCTCCTTGGTTAGCCACTATTGCTGTTCCCACTGGGATGGGGGAGGGGACATATGTGGCAAATTCCACATAGCCCTCTGACATGAGGCTCATTGTTAACATAGCTGACTAGGCCTGAACAGCTCCTTGAGATATGTAGCCTCATCTACCAACTCTTTCTGGGGGCGGTGTCTGGTGGGGTCTCAAGCTACACCTCTGCTGTGTGCACCCTCTTGTCTTCCATGAAGCAGAGGGCTGGCAAGATAATAGCTCCTAAGGTCATTGGAAATTTGTGGTAAACTATCAGGTCCCAGACAAATAAGGGACCCATCTTCTCCATCCTTCCAGGGATGTGGCCAACGAAGTATGGACTCTTTAGTTGCAGGGGCAGGTGAACAAATCTGCTTGTAAGTAGTCATTTAACCAATGATTACAGTGCCGTGTACCCTTTGTATCTTGTACGTATGCCTGACTTAGACAGTCTGTTGACAGCCCCTTTCTGTTGGCTTTGGGTAAGGAAAGGAGTGGCCATTCTTGTTCAGTTGCTATACGAGGACTAAAGTCCCCAAACATTTCTCTGTCCCAGATGGTGCCCCTTATTCTCTTTGAGCTTTGCCTACAGATAGGTGGCAAGCTCTAAATGGGAATAATCCTCTTAAGCTGAAGAAAAAGACATCTATCACATCTCTCATTGCTGGTAAATCAATGATGACTACATCCTTATACTTATAAAACTTGTATTATTTGCATAATCTGAATGCTTCTGTAAAGTTTTTATGAAACTTTATTTTTCTCTGATAATCCACAACCATGAAAATAGTGATTTCCTATACCTCTTTCAGTAAACAATAGGTCAGAGATCAATATTTACAAATGCATGCATTGCTTTTTTTCAATACAAATAATATCTGTGATCTAGTGTGTTTATGCAAAATACAGTGATTTCAACCATGGGTGGCATGTATATATACCTCACATATGCTAAGTGTACCAGTTAGGGATCATGTTAGGCTGAAATAACCCACTCACCTTCTCTCCTGTTCCTTTCTTTAAGTCTTGAGCCAATGAACAGTGCAATCTCTCATGTAATAGGCATACAGAAATAAATAGCCTAAGGTTGGAGAAGTTACAGAAAAATACTAACCCTATATATTCTAAAATGTTTTTAGATTAGAGAAGCATGAGGGCTGTGAGAGTCAGCTACTTCTCCTTAGCCTGTGGCTTTTAGCCTCAGGGCCAACCAATGGCTCCTCCAGCCTGGGACATCATGTCTGCTTGTACAAAGGGGAAGAAGTGGGGAGATCTGGCCAAATTAAACCACACTTGTACAATGTCTTTTCCCGGAATCAAACCCAATGTCTTCGAAGACTTATATTGACCAGGACTGGGCAACACAGCCTTCTTGCTGGGAGATTACCAACGTGAATAAAAGATAAATTCACTTGTAGGGAAGAAGTGATTTTGGTTGACAACTAGCAAATATGCCAACAAATATGTAAAATTTAGTAACATAAAAATGACATATTCTGTTCCCTATTAATTAAATTAGAAAACAAACAAACTTTCTAGAATGATAGAAACATTATAAGTATGGAATAGATTGTTGGTTATGTACAAGTATCTGTGAAATACAGGAATGGGTTTGGTGTAATAGACTGTTACAGTAAGACCTTCTCTCAAGATTGTACATCCAGTTGCAGTTATGAGTTATGCATTTTGCAATAGATAATAATATCTCTATGAAAATATATCCATGTACTGGTATTTTAAAATGTAACTCCAGGCTGGGAAGATAGCTCAGCTGTCTAAGCACCTGCCTGGCAAGTACGAAGACCTGAGTTCGATCCCTGCTACTGCATGTCATGCCGGCTCTGAGAACTGGGTATGGTGGTACACGCCTGCAATCCCAGCACTGGGGAGGCTGAGACAGGAGGATCACTATGAGTGTGAACTGTATAGTGAGACCCTGTATCAAATAAATAAATAAATAAATAAATAAACAAAAAGAAAAACATTTAATATAATTCCAAATAACTCACGTGGAAGAACAACTGATGATGGAAGTAAATACAATATGAAAATTAAACCACAATGAAATGTACAATCATCCCCCAGTATCCATGGGGATAGTTTTCAGGACTCCCCTCAGATAGCAGAATGAGGGTGAAAAGTCTCTTACATGCAATAATGTGTTTGCATACAATCTATGCCCATCCTCCGTCTCTGTGTGACTAATGCAGTGTGCAAGCTGTTGTCATACTGTGTTGTGTAGGGAACAATGACAAGAAAAGTATGTAAATGTTCAGTATAGACACAACCTTTTCTTTGTGATTTCAATACACAATAGTTGAATACATGGATGTGGAACAACCAATCAGTGGGTTGGACTCTATGTGAAAGCATAGGATGCAGGCAAACAAATATCTTAGAGACAATGGCAGCCCCAATTTTTATATTTGTACAAATGAGAAGTCAACTGGCCCCAGGCCCTCTGTAGGCGTGAGACACCAACAATGGCAGGTCTCATGCCTGGTGCCTTCTTGCCTGGTGTTGGTCTTCCCGTGTAGTGGTGAGCTGTGCCGGGAGGCATTCCCCCATGGCTTGCAAGCATAGGGTCTCATTGCTGTGTAGGTTCTCTGCACGTGGTGAGGTGAGAACACTGGCAGCAGGTCCACCCAGGTCCCAGCAGGCATATGGCTCCTTACTGGTGTTAGTGCTTGCATGTTTGCTGAGAGATAAGAGCTGGCTTCTGAGGGCCCACCCACCTTCCTGGCAAGCATACTGCTTCTCCCCCTGTGTGAGTTTGCATGTGACTCTTCAGGCAGAAAGGCCACTCAAGACCTGCTCACAGGCCTCTTGCTCATGCAGCTTTCCCCCAGGGCAGGTCCCCTTGTGCATGTTCGGGTACACGCTGGTGGAGAAGGGCGTCTCGTGCTGCGTGCGTCATGTGGCTTCTCCCTGGTGTGGGTGCACAGCTGAGTCTTCAGGGTGAGTGCTCCCCGAGCATCCTCCCAAAGCCGCTGTATTCTAGGGGCTTCTCTCAGGAGTGTATACACATGCGGCTGCCGAGAGGGGTTGGCTGGCTGAACGGGTTCCCTTGGTCCTTACTTGCACAGGGCACATCTCTCTAGCAGCTTCTCTGCAGCACAATGAGGTGGAAGTTCTTCACGAAGGTTTTCCCACACGGACCATATTCTAAGGCATTTCCTGCAGGTGCGGTCCTCAAGTAACACCACAAGTTGGGGGAAACCTGAAGGCTGGCCTGAGCTCCTGAAATTTTTGTGTACATCATATGCTTCATGGGGTCAGAGCTGTAGCATAAGGCTTTTTGGAGGCAGTTGCATGTATAAGTTTGTTCCGCACTGCTGGTTCTTTCATGTCTGACTGCTTAAAAGAACATTCCAGGAGAAGGAGTTTCTGCTCTCCTGTCATTTGCAGAGACCTCCCTAGCATGAACTGGTACTGACAAAGCTGCTCTACACTGCTAAAGGGCTTACCCTATTTGTTGTGTTTGTAATGATTTTATATTTTTCTAGGCAGAGGTTGTTCCCTTTTCATCCAGTGGGTGGAATCTGTGCGGAAATATCTTGGCTTGGAGCTGACTCTGGGCTTTAAGTTGCAGTTCTGGTCAGGACCTAGGAAGACTGTTCATTTACTGGCTCACAACTTTTCTCTTTGCTCCAAGTGGAACACTGTGCTGGGTTTGCATCATTCATCTGCTCACTCACTGTTTGGGGATGTCACCATGGCCATATCCATGAAGGTCCCTGGCTTCTTCCTCTTGGAGCCATCCCGGGTTCTCATCAAGCAGAACATCTGTATGACCCTGGATGATGTAGCCTCCAAAACATCCTGCCTAGAAGCCAACTCTTGCTTTGAGTTGGGACTTCCAGTCTGCACCTGTGGCCTGGAGAGTCTCCTATGCTGCTGCCCCTGGCTCTGCACTTGGCCCCAGCTGGGAGGCCAGATGGGGTTTATGTGGCCGGTTCCCTCCGCAGGCCAAGGTCCTGTGGTGATGCAGGACCACAGGTCTACACAGGGCCTTCCACACAGCATCTGGCAGCACTCACTCCTGGAGGAGCCCCGTGGCCACATTCTCCCAGGTGGCAGTCAGCTACATGGGTACAGGGGCTCAAGGTCCCAGTAGCTTCTCTCCTAACATACAGTTATCTGCATGAGAACCAAAGCAGGGCCCCTTTTCCTACACGGCAGGGAGCACAGGTGAGTCCTAGGGGCTGGTGTCAAGCATTCCTGAGCCGTGAGCTCTGGACTGAACTTTGGGGCTTCCTTTCTGACAAGATGGCAGTGCTGTCTGCCTTACTTGGTCACCAGAGAGCAAGCGATCTGCCACCTTGGAACCAAAAGGTGGGGAAAAACAGCACATCAGCACAGGCCGGGGCTTTCCTCAATCCTTAACCCCTATCTATCAGAAAGTTTATTTTCATGAGAGTTTTTTTTTTTTTTTTTTTTTCCTCCAAAGCAATTATCCAGCTGGGCGTAGTGGCACATGCCTGTAATCCCAGCACTCAGGAGGCTGAGGCAGGAGGATTGTTGTGAGTTCGAGACCAGCCTGAGCTACAAAGTGAGCTTAAGGCCAGCCTGAACTGCATAGTGAGACCCTGTCTCAAAAAGACCAAAAAAAAAAAAAAAAAAAAAAAAAAAAAAAGCAATTATCCTTTGATTTCTCCTGGCTAACACTAGTCTTAGGGACATATGGGAAAAGGAAAGAATAGGTAAAGCCATAGATTTGTCTATTATTTTGTGATGTTAGATTGGTAGACTGTCATTCTACTCTGTCTTATGTCTTGAACAAATCTAGCACATGTGTACACACACATTGTTCTGGGTTGTGTCTAGCTGCCCACAGCCTCACAGGGGCATATGTGGGGCTCTTTCAGAGGTGACTAGATCCAGAATGTATGGCACTGGGCTTGACTCATGGTGTAATGCTAGGATTAAGGGCACTAAAATTAAAGGTGTGAGTGCTACCTGTCCTAAGTAGTCTGGATGAGATATAAGGGAAAGAAAGAGCTGCAGCGGCCCCTTGCTTGCTTCGCTGCCTTTTGCCCACCATGAACCATTTCTCCTCTGAGACCTATATCTGCCATGCCTCCCTAGTTTGCAACCAGCCAGCCACGGACCAGCCTCTACAAACTGTGAGAAAAACAAACCTTTTTTCTTTTAACTTTGGGTGTCAGGTGTTTTGTCTCAGCAATGAGAAAAGTCACTAAGACACACATATACACACACCACCTGCAGACTTGGGTGAGGACGATGTTTCTTTTGCAACATTCCTGGCACCAACAATTAGGAAAAAAAAAAAAAAACAGGAACACAAATAAAGATGAGAAGAGGGAAAACTATAAAATCTCTCACAGGCAAATGAAAAAACTCTAAGTGGTATTTTAAGACGTACAGATTACTTGCTTTGAATCTAAACTCAAAAACATGGGAGCTCCAGCAACGCAAGATGGCAGCCACCACGACTCGGGAGTAAAAGTCCCTCGCAATTTCTGACTGTTGGAAGGACTCGAAGAAGGGCAGAAAAGAGTAGGAGATGGCACAGTTGGCTGGGGTCTAGAAGATGACGAAGACAGGACACTTACAGGATGGACAGGGATGGTAATTGGGCCTCCAAGAACAATTTATGAGAACAGGATATACAGCCTTAGAATAGAATGTGGACCTCATTACCCAGAAGCACCCCCCTTTGTAAGATGTGTAGCAGAAAGTAATATGAATGGAGTTAATAGTTCTGATGGGGTGATGGGCCCAAGAGCCATATCGGTGCTAGCAGAGTGGCAGAATTCATATAATATCAAAGTAGTTCTGCAAGAGCTTCAGCACTTAATGATGTCTAAAGAAAATATTAAACTTCCTCAGCCACCTGAAGGACAGTATTACGGCAATTAATCAAAAACCCCCAGGCCCTCCCCACCAGCCCCCACCCCAATTCGATTTAAACAGTCTTCATTTTCCACAGAAGTGAATTTTCTAGTTATGTCTTGTAGACCTCAAAGTACTGGAAAGAAAGCTCCCATTCAAGGCAGTTTATCTTAAGATACTGTAAATGGTACTAATTTTTTGTCCATTTGAATATATAAGTTGTGCTATAACAAATCATCCTGTCAGGTGTAACCACTGACCATATAGTTGAGCTTCTGGGATCAAGAAAGTATATTTAAATCAATCCCCATCTGGACTGACGGGGCACATCTAGCCTAACTGTGAAAAGACGCCTCACACAATCACCTTGCTGCTGATTTCATGGCCTGGGTGCTGCCTTCCCCCTCCCTGCCCCGCCTCTGCCACCTGGAGTCCTGGCCTGGGTGGCTGGCTGAGTCGATGTGGAGGCTTCAGGTTGCCCCCTTGGGACTGCTGTTGGGTGTGGGGGTGCTTTGCCTGCGCCCTGGGTTCCTTTTTTAAGTGTTAAGTGACACCCCCTTCCAAGCCATCTATCTGTCCCACTCTCCTCCACTCCCACCCTTGGCCGAAGCATAGCACTCCAACCCCCTCTGAAATTGGCCTTCAGTGAGGAATTCAGGGCTTTCCCCGTCTCTCCCCCACCTTGATTGAGGGGTGCTGCTTTTCCTCTTCTCCCCTTTGTCACACTTCACCCCCAGCCTTCTCCACACCTCTTCCTTCCTCTGGCCAGAAGCCATCAGGTAAGATTGGAAAGAGTCTCTGACCTCCCTCCTTTGGCTTTGGAACCACAGTCATTCATTCTCCACCAGCCTGGGAAATGAGTACCGGGCCCTGGGATGCCACCTGCTGCCACCATCAGCCGATGTCTCAGCTCAAGTGTGATGAGGTGGACAGAGCAGCCCCTAGGGTCACGCAGAGCTGCCAGCACCCCGGGTCCCTGGTGACCAGACTAAGCGAGGCCATATGAAGACACTCGTAAGCATGCGAGGTCCTGTTCCCGCTTCCCCACCCACCTCACTTTGGAGCTGAAGAGGGTTTACACAGGCTTTCAGGCCTTCGTTCGGGTACCCCTGCCTCCATTTGGGTCCGGTGTGCAGTCAGAACTGGAACAGAAGAACCCGGCCGGCGTGGACTGGGGCTTTGGTGCTGCTGCTTTTCATACTCGGTGGAGACAAAGGAGCGGCTCGGCGTGCAGTGGATCCTGGGCCTGGTGGCCTGGCCCCTGCTGCATCTTCCCACTCTGCTCAGGACCACTAAATGCTGAAATACGGATGCATACGAAATAAGGGCAATTCATGGTGTTCTGAAGGGTTTTTTTTCCCCTTTAGTATTTGTATAAAATAATCTTTTGAAGCAGTTAACTATCAAGTCTGAAAAGCAAAAATGTTTCCATTAATCTTTTTCCGGGGAAAACCTTAGCTTGAAGGATTTAACATCCTGTATAAAGTTTCACTTAACAGTATTCCATAAGCAACCTTTTTATTGTCAGACCATGCCTTTTTTTAATATAATAAAAAAGCATGCATTAATATTTAAAAAAAATAAAAATAAACTCAAAAACATAATATTGGCAATTAAATTAGTATTTAAAAATTTCTAAATTGCACCTAAACAATTGAATGTAATATTAACAAAAGAGGCATTACTAGTGGAGAATAAGTTTGGGGTGCTGTATTATTTTCTTTTATTACCATAATTCCTGTTTCCTTTTCCTTCTCATTTTGTATTTGTTGGTTTGCAATATTTATTAATTCTCCTCCTTTATCTTGGAGTTCTCATCACAAGATATGGGACAATTTGGGCATCAAAATGAATGCAATGGATCATAACTCACTGAATAAAATTGAGTATATGGATCAAGCTGATAAAAATAAAGTACAGAAAGAAAGAAAGAACAATTTCAGTAGGACGCCAACTAATGAACCTAGAAGCAATGATGAAATTAGAAATAGATTTTGTTGCTATTCTGATAGTATTTAATTCAAACAAGAATCACTGAAAGATCTTAGACCAAGTAGAAAACTTCTGAGGAAAAGGTACTTAAATGATTTTAAGGTAGGTACCCACAAGATATTTACTAACAGCAAAGAGATAAAATGATATTAGAACCAGCCAGATAACTCAGCAGACTAAAGCTCCTGCTTAGGCAGGAAATTTTCAATTCATCCTTAGTCCCATCCCCAGCATGCTGTGCTGGCCCCACACTCGGGGTGCACTGAGACAGCGATTGAGACTGGGTGTAGTGGTGCACACCTGTAATCCCTGAGCTTGGGAGGCTGAAAATGGAACAATCACTATGAGTCCAAACTATGTAGTGAGACCCTATAGACTCTGTACCAAATACATTAAAAAAAAAAAAAAAAAGATATCAGTATTACAGTGAAGAAACACATGGGCAGCACACCTTGGCCAAGTGACCAAAGTTAGCATCATGAGTGGTGAGACCCTGGCCCGTCCTCTCTGTCTTGACACACATCTCATTTTGAAATTTAGATGTCAGAAACGCATAACCTCAGTGTAATCACGAGGAAGCATTACACAAACCCAAACTCAGGAACATTTTGTCAAATTACTGTCCAGCATGCTTCCAAAATGTCAAAGTCACTAAAGACAAGAAAAGCCTGAGTGTCCAGGATTTAGGAGCTTAAAAGGATGCACAAAAACGTGGGACAAATCAATACAACCTGTCGTCCTGGTTTGGACAAAAGACCACAAGGAGATATTTTTTGGTTATTAAGATAATTCTTGGGACAACTGAAATTTAAATGGGATCCTAGGATTAGACAGTAATATTTTATCCGCAAGAATTTATTAACTTGCATGGCTGCTCTGTGGTTAGTTAGGAAAGTATCTTTGTCTTTTCGGAACTATACAGCGAAATAGCTAAGAAATTTTCAATTCATTCTTAATTAATTAGGACAGTAATGTATGAGAATAAAAATTTTAAAACCTAGAAATCTGGGTAAGATATATATAGTACACTCTTCTGCTTTTTCACTAAGGTTAAAATTATTTCAAAGTAAAAAGTTTGAAATAAAAGAAAGAATCCTCATGACTCGTATTTTCCTTTCCCTCTCCAAGGGCAGCCTGCTTCGTGCACCTGCTTCCCTATGGCTGGCCCCTTTCCAGGCACGTAGGCGAAGGCCAGTGAGAACTGCCTGGATAACCAGCGATTGTGCTGTCTTAGCTTCCTTACTAAATTGTAAGCCACTAGAGGGCTTGAACCGCTTCTTAGTTCTCTGAATTGCATCAAGACCCAGCTCCGTGTCCCGTGCATAAGCGACACCATTGGTTATTTGCAGAACTGAATGGCATGGTGTGGCTGCTCAAATGTTATGATAATGATTAGTTTCTGACAAAGATCCCCTTTATGGGCCTGTGAAAACAACAGCAGCACTTGAAACTCAGATTCCCTCCTGGGCCTCTGAAAGCCAGGGTCCAGGTTAAGCAGCTCTTTGTGGAGCAGCATTCTCCTGGAGGCCCATCTGACTCTCCTCGGAGTCACCTTTGGCAGGGAGCCTTCTGCTCCGCCACAGTCATTACCCTGATGAAGTACAGCTGGGGTGCGAACAATGCCTTTGCACTCGAGCGGCAGCCGCCCTGACAGGGTCGGTTCCCTCACCCACGGCAGCAGCCCTCTAGGCCAGACGTGAGCCCAGTGGTTTTCTGTCTGGATGGGATGTGGTCCCGGAGGGAGTGAGAACTGGCAGCTGCAAAACACGCTATTGATAGAGAAAATTCCCGTTTGAAGTGGAAACCCTGCCCCGGGAGTGACAAGCAAGCCTTGCCATGGATTTTAAAACCCACTGCTGTATTGTTTTGAAAAAGTGTATTTGCAGAAGAGCCTGACACAGATTTTACCTCTGGACAGCTGTCCTGCTTCTTCTGCCCTGATTAGATGCCTGATGAGCTGCAAGTCTGCCTTGGGACCGTGGCCAGAGCAGCTCCGCCCCACTGCCGAATCTCTAATGGAACCTCCCCATGATAAGCATTTTCCAAGACACTCTGCCTAAAAAAAATTATAATATAATCTTTTTCTATAAGGCTGTATGGGCCACTTGTAATGCCAGAAATCAATAGTTCATGAAGTAGACAAGAAAATAATGATACCTGGTATTAACATACATCACAGAGTGCTTCCTCTATGACAAACGCTGCTCCAGGAGCTTTGTGTAGTTTTCTGATTTAACCCTCCCAATTTCCCTGTGGGAGAGTACCTGTGTACACTGGCCAAAACCAGCAAAGGTGTCAAGGGACTTGATCAAAGTTTCAATGCGAGGCATGGGTAGAGCTACTACTGAGCTCTGATACTCTGAGGACCATGTTAACTGCTCATGTCTTTTTTTTTTTTTTCTCTCTCGTATTTTAGGGAAGGGTCTACAGGGTGTTCAGGGTCTCACTACTAGATCGGACTCATGATTGTCTTGTTTATAGCCACCCAAGAGCTGTGATTACAGGCCCATGCCACCACAACCAGTCTCAATTGCTGTCTCAGCATACCCTGAGGGTGAGGCCAACAGGACAGGTCTGGGGATTGAACCCTCAGACCCTGAGCCTGCTTGCAGATGCTTTAATCCACTGAGCAATCTGGCTGGCCCTATTGTTCTTGTCTTAACTGGTTAGGGACAAATACTTTTCCAAGGGAACTGTGAATTGGTGCTTATTTACAGCGATGAGACTGTCATCACGCTGAAAGTTGTTCTGATCACACACATATGCACACTTTGAACATGGGGCATAATAAAACTACATGAGTAGTAGAAAGATAATAATATAGGAACACCAGAAACAGTTATTTTGACTATGTAGGGATGCCACCAGGAATCTGAAATGAGCTGAAAGGATAGAAGATGACAAAGTCAAAGTCATGCCAATTTGAAGGGCTTGAGCATTTTTCTAGATGCTCAGCAGAGAGTGTCCTATGTATAGAGTATGCACCTCAGATGCTGGTGACAGCAGGGAGCAGAGGTCAGAGCCTGTGCCTGTCACAGGAAAGCAGACAGGCCAGGCAGGTAGGAAACCGTACCTGACAGGCCTCACTACACTCAGACAGGCTGCTTGACATGGGACAAAGATGAGACTTGTGGAACAGAGGTACTGGGCCCATTAGAAGGTGTAATGAGGCCATGCAGGGTGGATTGACGCTCAACTTAAGAGAATAGGGGAGGACATTAAAGAAAAACCAGGAACTGACATTTCCAGCTGATGTGAGAATCACACACATAATCAGGGGAAGGAGATCATGTTTCCTAGGCAATAGCACTGCCTCATTATATAAAGTTTTCTGTTTTGTCATCATTAACTGTACAAGTGAAGGAATCAAAGCACACATGCTTCCACGAGTCAAACCATCACGAACTTCCATGAAGTAACTTTGTACAACCAGACCTGTTCAGAGCAGGTCAGTGACACAGGGAGTGGTGAAATCAAGCCAGCAAGGAATGCAGGAGGCCAGGTTCTGGGAGCTCCACCCAGCAATGCCCTTCCGACCTGCTGCATCCTCCAATCTAGAGACCACACCAGGGCTATCTCACCCTGTGACAGGGAGGAGGAAAGAGACTGTGTTGATGCAGCACTTAGGGATTCTTTACACACACACACACACACACACACACACACACACACACACTGTGAGGTTATTGTCTTCCATTTGAAAATATCATTAAAGAACAGTCTAAGGGCTGGGGAGATAACTCAGTAGAACAGGCACCTACCTGGCAAGCACAAGGTCCTCAGTTCAATCCCTGGTACTATGAAAAAAACAAACAAACAAAAAAAACACTCTAAGAATGTACGGGCCACATTACAGTAGCCTGGGTCCATCCTGCTTGGGTCAGACTTTGTTTCTAGTTCTGTGCTCTGCATCTTAGAAGGCAGGAAGTGGGAAGGAAGAAAGGAGTTTCAGTGGGATGTTGAGTTATTTTTTAAAGAATAGAATTTTAAGTATGATGGGATACCATACTACTATCTAGAATAGGTAGGCCTGTAGAAACATAATTATTGGTGAAGAATATATGAATAGCTTACTAACCAGAGGGTGGAAGCCACACATAGCCACTGGAGGCTTAGTAAGAGGAAAGAAGCTGCAACGTAGGAATTAAGAAATAATTTTCAGACTCAAGTGCACGTTAACTTTGGAATGGATTACCAACACATTCTTGTGATACTACCTTCTAAGACAATAAGTAAAGATGATGACAGGAATCAAGCTACCAAGTTTGAGAGACAAGGGTTGGAATTCTTAAAACCTCCTCTTCATTTTGCTTCTATTGTCTATTGTTTTCATATGAGCTTTTCTGAAAATAGCTAATCATCATACAATAGTGGTACCATTGTTAGTACACTTAGGCCTCCTTTTGCTGAAGATGTAATCAAATGACTAAAATGACAGAAGTTAAAGGGTTTTCCAATTCTGTTTCAATTGGAATGGTGGCACTGGTCACTGAAAATGTTAAATGTCGAATACTTTAAGGGACAACCTTCATTAAGGACATAGGCATCATTTTTCAAATGGGCCACGTTAGTTCTGGGAATATGTTTTAAGAAATGATAAAGAAAATTTCTTGGTTTCTAGATATTCTATACACTTACTCTCTGTAGATGATGAGTAAAAAGTTGACTCTGAGAAAAAGATTATATATGGGAAATCGTAAGTAATTAATGGGTTAAAGAGCTTAACGCATTGCTTGTTTACCCATATATTATTACTTTCTCATAATGATGAGTGTGTATTTACCTATAAGCCACTAATTTGCTGCCACTTTGCCAAGATGCCTTATTACTTCTCAGTATCTGATTGGGAGATGCTGACCAGAATTTTAAGAGCTCCTCTGGAGCAGAGCGAAGGCTTGCGCTGTGAGGAACTTGCTCGCTCAGGGGCCCTGCATGGCGGCTCCAAGTGTCTCCTACCACCAGCACCCTATGGGCTCCACCAAAGGTAACTGTTCAACTCAAGGGCACGTTCAGTAAAGAAGAAGCCATTGGGGAATTAGCTTTTTGAAAGTCCTCAGTACTTTCTAAATATAGAATTGGCACCAAAACATCAAAATGTCTAGATTTTTATTTTGGGGGTTATTTTATTGGTACATTTTAGGCACACAAAAGAATGGAATTCATGGGGAATTTGTAACAGGGCATGGCACATCTTGCTGCTTTTTTCTCACTCCCTTCTCCTCCCTTCAAGTCCTCATCCCCTCATTTACAAAAGCTTTGTTTCCATGTTTCCCTTCTGTCCTTTTTTTCCTTCTCCTTTCCTCCAAAGTCTGCCTTACTCCCCTCCCCATCTGAACATTGTCTTTCCATTTCTCAGTATCTGTTATACATTGTGGTCCTCGTTTACACTTTCTGTTTCTCACACCAGAAAATAATGTGGTATTTAAGCACATGTGTCCAATTTATTTCACTTAAAGTAGGATCTTGAGGTGC
Organism: Ctenomys sociabilis; assembly: GCA_004027165.1. Taxonomy (NCBI): domain Eukaryota; kingdom Metazoa; phylum Chordata; class Mammalia; order Rodentia; family Ctenomyidae; genus Ctenomys; species Ctenomys sociabilis. The sequence continues at coordinate 107,686 of PVKA01000180.1, forward strand.
ATCCATTTAGCTAGAAATATCTGAAACTCATATAAAGTAGTACTCCATTGTATAAAAAAAAAACATATTCTCTTTATCCGCGCCTTGGTTGATGGGCATCTGGGCTATTTCCAGGATTTAGCTATTATGAACTTGGCCATGGCTATGTCTCTGTGGTATGATGGCTTTTAATTCCTTTGGGAAGTTACCAAGAAGAGGAATTGTCAAGTCAAACTCCAGTTTCAGTTTTTCAAGAATCTCCACGCTGATTTCCACAGTTGTTGCACCAGTATACACTCTCACCAACAGGGGAAAAGAAGGTTTTTTTTGCTTTTTTTCCCCCATAGCCCCTCCAGCATTTGTTATCAGCTGCTTTCTTGGTTATAATTACACTTTCTGAGATGAGATGGAATCTCAGCACTGTTTTAATTTGCATTTCTTGAATGACCAGTGATGTTGAACATTTATCATATATTTATTTGATGTTTCTACTTCACCTGAGAAGTGTCTGTTTATTTCAGATGCCCATTTTTGGATTGGATCTTTAAATTGGGGGAGACCTTTTTAAAAATTCTCTCTACATTCTGGATATTAGTCCTTTGTCTGAGGAATAGCTGGCAATTTTTTTCCACTCTATGGCTTGTCTTTTCATTCTGTTAGTGGCTTTTCTTGCTATGCAAAAGCTTTTAATAAGATGAGATCCCAATTGTTGATTCACTGTACTAGTTCCTGTGCCATAGAGATTTTTGCTAATAAAGTCTTTGCTTACAGCAATGTCCTGAAAGGTTCTACATTTTTTATCTTTCAGTAGATTTAGGGTTTCTGTTTAACTATTCAGATCTTTGATACATTTTGATTTCAGTTTAATGCAGGGTGAAAGATATGGATCTAGTTTTAATCTTTGACATGTAGAAAGCCAGTTTTTCCAGAACCATTTATTAAAGAGACTAGTTTTGTTCCAATAAGGGTGTTTGATTCTTTTGTCAATGATAAGGTAGCTAAGTGTGTTGTAAATTGTTTCTGCTCCCTCTAATTTATTCCACTGATCACCGAGTCTGCTTTTTCTGTGTGTGTGGGTTTTGTCCAGTACTGTGCTTGGTTTGTTTGTTTAATCACAGTACCTTTGTAATGCAAGTCAGGGATTGTGATGTCCCCTGACTTGCCTTTGTTCCCCAGAATTACCTTTGCTATCGTAGCTCTCTTCTGGTTCCGAGTTAATTTTAGGATTGTTTTCTCTAATTCTGTGAGATATGCTATTGGTATTTTGACTGGGACTGCATTAAATCTGAATAGCAGCTTTGGATGTATGGCTATTTTCACAATGTTGGCTCTTCCTATCCCTGAGCAAGTGTTCCATTTTGTGATGTCCTCTTCACTATCTTTTGTTCAGAGGACTGTAATTTTCAGAATACAGATCTTCTACTTCCTTTGTTAGATTGATTCCTACGTATGTCATATTTTTGGATGCTATTGTGTCTGTGGCTTCTCTAATTTGTCTCTCAGTGAGTTTGTTGTTTGTGGAAAGGAATGCTATTGATTCATATCCAGACACACTACTGAATTTGGCTATTAAATCTAGAAGTCTTTTGGTGGAGTTTTTGGGGTCTTCTATGTAGAGTATCATATCATCTACAAATAATGATCGTTTAATTTCTTCCTTTCCTATCCTTATTCCTTTTATTTTTTCTCTTATCTAATTACTCTGGTTAATGTTTCCAGAACTACATTGAATAGGAATGGTGCGAGTGAACGTCCTTGTCTTGTTCCTGATTTTAGATTGAAAACTTTTAGTTTAACATCCAGTTAGTATGATGTTGGCTGTTGATTTGTCATAGAAGGCTTTTATCAGATTGCATTAACAACCACCTAATCCAATTTTCCGTGGGGATTTTTTCATGAGTGTGTATTGCATTTTGCCAAAAGCTTTTTCTACACTTATTAAGATGATCACATAGTGTTTGTCCTTGGCTCTATTAATACACTATATTACATTTATTGTTTTTGTATTTTGAACCATCCCTGAATCTTCTTGGTTATGGTACATAATCTTCTTGATGATTTGCTGTATTTTGTTTGTCAGAATCTTACTGAGGGTTTTATTTCTATGTTAATTAGGAAGATTGGCCTCTTTTTTTTTAATGAATCCTCCTTGCTTTTAGTATCAAGGCAATGTTTATGTCCAGGAATGAATTTAGGAGCATTGTTTCCATTTCAATTTCATTAAAGAGTTTGAGCAGCAATGACATTTGGCCTTCTCCAAATTATTTGTAGAACTTAGCAATGAATTTGTCAAGGCCCGGGCTTTTCTTCGTTGATGGACTTTGTTACATCTTCAATTTCATTGATTGATACTGGTTAATTTAGAAATTTGGTAATCATGTGTATCTAAGAATCTGTCCATTTCTTCTGGTTTCCATTTTATTAGAATACAAGTTTTGCCAGAGAGATAGATCAGCGGTCTAAAGCACCTGCTTAGACAAGCTTGGGCAAAGTACAGAGATGGTGGTTTGATCCCTGGCACCACATGCCATGCCAGCCACACCCCCAGGGTGAGATGAGCTGGCAAAAGAAAGAGTCTCCTAGAATACAAGTTCTAAAAGTTGGTATAGTTGATCTTCGATATTTCTGTAGGATCTGTGGTGATTTCACACCTTTCATTCCCAATTGTATGAATTTGAATCCTTTCTTTCCTTTTTTGGATAAGTTTGGCTAAAGTATTGTCAATTCTATTTAATCTTTCAAAGAACCAACTCTTTGTTTCATTGATTTCTTATATTGTTTTCTTAGTCTCTATTGTATTAATTTCTGTTCTGATCTTTGTAATTCCTCCTTTGTACAAGCTTTGGGCTTGATTTGCTCTTCTTCTTCTAAAATATTAAGGTTCAACATTAGGTTCATTTGAGCTCACTGCTTTGCAGTGAATGGGCATTCACTGCTGTAAATTTCCCTCATATGACTACATTCATCGTTCCCATTTAAGTTCTAGTATCTTGTATCAGTGTTGTCATTTAACTATAGAAACTGTCTACATTCCTGAAATGTATCTGTGACCCATTGATTTTTTCCAGAGAGTGTTACTTAATTTCCATGCGTGTATGAAGTTCTTGTGCTTTCTTTTGCTGTTAATTTCCAATTTTGTTGTACTATGTTCTGATAATATACATGAGATAACTTCAATCCCTTTACCTGTACCTAACCATGTTCTATGAGTTGGTCTGTGGTCTCTTTTGGAGACTATCTTAGGTATAGTTGAGAAGAATGCATATTCTAATGTTTGGTGGAGCACTCTGTAGAAATCTACAAAGTCCATTTATTCAAAGGTTCATTTTTCATATTTCATTGTTGATTATTTTGCATAGCTGATCTGTCTATTCGTAACAGTGTGATACTGAAGTTTCCTGTTACAGGTGTATTTATTTTTCATGTCCATTAATATTTGTTTTATCTAGTTTAGTATGCTGGTTTTGATGTATATGTATTTAGGATTATTTTTTCTTCCTCTTGGATTGTTCCTTTTATAAGGATGTAGTGAGGTTCTTCATCCCTCTTAGTTTTGGCTTGAAATTCCCTTTGTCTACAAATAGAATAGTTACCCCTACTTTTTTCTGTGATCTTATTGCATGGAGTATTGTTTTCCATCCTTTTACTTGCATCTATGAATTTCTTTTTTTAATTAAATGTATTTCTTGCGTGCAGCATATTGTTGGATCTTGCTTCTTGACCTATTTGATTGCTAAATTGAGACCATTTTCATTGATGGTTATAACTCCTATGAATTGACTTATCTTTGTCATGTTATTTTCCTTTTGTTGTTTCTTGTTTTTTCCCTGAGCTGTAGTCTTCATTATCTCTTTCTAGAATGTACTTCACAACATTTTGGGGAGCTATTTAGTGATTATGAATTTCTTCAAATGTTCCTTGTCATGAAGATACTTCACAACAATTTTGAAAGATACTTCACCAATTTTGAAAGATAGTTTTGCAGGGTACATCAATCTGGGCTTGACGGTTTTTTTTTTTTTTAGGGCTTAAAATACTTCATTCCAAGCTCTCCTTGACTTGAGAGTTCATGCTAAGAAGTCTGCTGTGACTCTGATGGGCTTTCCTTTATAGGTAACTATTTCTTTTTATTAATATTCTGTTCTTGTTGAATTTCTGGAATCTTGACTATTGTATGCCATGGGATAGATTGTTTTGGTTATAGTTAATTGAATTTCTATGTGCCTTGCTTATCTATATGCAAAATTCTTTTTCTATGTCTGGGAAACTTTATACTGTTACTTCTATGAACAGCTTTTAAAATACTGTTTGCATTGTGTACAAATTTTTCATTTAACTTTGATCAATCTTATCTTACTTTTCTTTGCATCTAATGGTTATTGACTTCATTTTTCATAGTCACTTGCTATTTTTCAGAATTATTTCTTTTCATGATCCCTGACCATAATCCTGTCTTCCATACCTGATATTTTTTTCACATTAGCTCTTCCTACTAACACTTTCAATGGAAATTTTAATCACCTGGATATCTGTTTAAATCTGTTTCATGGATTTCATTTTTACCCTCTGTATTGGGTGCTCATGGTTCCCACTGTTTTCCTATATTCCTCTATTTTTCATCTGTACCTGCTCTAAAGTCACCAATCACATCCCACATTAAGGTCACTATCTTTGTAGTTATTTGAGAAATTACTTGTGATTCAGTTTTTCCTAGAGCCTCATTCATTGACTTTGTAAAAGAAGAAAGATTCAAATTAGGAAATGTGAAAAGGGAACATGGGGGGGGTGAAATAGAAGAAGAGGAAGAGATTAGAAGTAATGCTGGAGGAAAATGGACACAGACTTTGAGAAACTGGTGAAGAAGACAGGAAAGAGAGATAGAAAAAATAAAAACAAGACAGAGAAGAACAACAACAAGAAAACTAGAAACAATGTTCACGCTCAAAAAAAAAAAAACAAGAATAAGAAATTAAGAAAAAAATAACAAAAAGGAACAGAAGCACACAAAAAAATCAACTATGGGATATATATCTTCTGTCACTGGTAGACAAATTGGGCATGTAGAGCCAAGACCCATGTTGACTAATCCCAGCGAGCCAGCCATAGATTTAAAGCTGGGGAGTGGGTAATTGCTGCAAGCCTCTCCCTGCAGTTCCGCCAAAGTTCAGGCTGGTTTCTGGCTGTGAGGTTGGAACCTGGTTTGTTTAGCTTGCAGCACACCCTGTGCCTCCTGCCAGCTTGAACTCAGCTCATTGACCTCCTGCTGCCTTGAACTCAGTTCTGCCTCCTCCTGACACTGGGGGCTGTTAGACGAAGCCCGCCAGAGCTTCTCTAAGTTCCAAGCTCAGTTAGCGCCTCTCCAAGATAGTGACCGGCCAGTCACCCTCTCCTGGGCTCTGGTTGAACCTGGATAACCCACCAGGCAATGCTGCATGCCTTGCTCCATCCCGCCGATGTACCTCCCTATGGACGCCTCTAGAGTCAACAGTAGTCACTGTGCGTCTGCAGTCTCGAGCTGACCCTGCTGCTCAGTGAGCCAGAGCTCAGTGAGAAAGTGTCACTTGTCACCTCCTTCTGTGTTACGGTCTCTTCCTTTGCTCTCCCGCATGAGTTTCAACTCTCAGGTACTTGCTTGGTTCCAGGGACCTACTTTCTTCCTTCTCTTCTTCACCATCATCTAGAGACCAAATCTTCCATATGTTAAAATTTAAATAGTAGATGTATTTGTGTGTGTGTGTGTGTGTGTGTGTGTGTGTGTGTGTGTGTGTGTGTATGCAGTAGTAGGGGTTGAACCCAGGAGCTTGTATGATACGCTTTCTGTCACTCAGTTACATCTCCAATCCTTTTCCCTTTCCTTTATTTATCTTAAGTCTGCATTTATTTACCTCTTGCCTTTCCATAAATATAATGAAGTTTACTAATGCGAAAAGATGTCTCATTAAAGCAGTTCAAAAGCACTTCAAGTTGATAGCACTTTACCTAAAAGAGAGGTCTTTTACTCAATGGAAGGATTCAGAGATTTTTAAAAAAAAAAAAAAACCACAATTGTAAAATATTCCATTTTTTTATTTGTATACATGAAATAAGCATGGGTGCAAAATATATTTCTAAGGTCTTAGTTGTTTTAAATTTTGTGGGCATTACCTAGTTACCCAAAGACAAGTTCTTTAGTGGCAGGAATGGGGAACTTCAAGAGAGAAGGACTATGACAAGATTGCATTAAATATCTTTCGTGCAAAGATTCTAAAAAAAAAGTCAAGGGTTAGATGCAGGCCTAAGTCCAAAAAGGATCACTATCCTCCAGCATTGTACAAAGTGGTCCTGGAGCAGATACTCCTTGAATCTGTGTCCATTTGATCTGTATAGATCAATAGGTATCATCGTTTCATTCAAAATTATAATTTCAATGCTTTGTGATTTCACCACTGAGGTTTCCACCACGGAGGTGACTGATTATTCAGAAACATTTAGCACTGTCTATAGGTTCATGGCTTCCAACTTGTTTAAGACCATTCCCAAAGTGAGAGCTGATTTGCTACGGTTATGAAGCTTTCAGGATATGAACTATAAGAATGACAAACTGCAGCAGTTGGAAATGTGTCTTCAGATACTCACTTGCAACTCCCATTTAGCTCTCCAGGAGCAGAGAAATGAGGACCCAGGGACTAAATCTGGCCCAGTCAGTTACAGCATAGGTAACACATAAATATTAATGCCCATTGTAGTTAGCGCGGTGTGCAGGAATAGCAGAGTGTAACTGATAATTGCCAATACATTTTATTCAGGTTACAGAGGAATAAGTGAAAACCATTTTACTGTAATTTTAAAATGAGTCCATCATGATAATTATAAAATATTCTTTCCATTCTGTGGATTATTCCAATTGGATATTGGAATAATCTATATACAGTATGGATGGAAGAAAGGATCCAACAGGTGGCCGGGCAGGACACAGAGGGCTCTTCTCCTCCCCCAACCCCATGACCACCCTAAAACGCCATGAAATCCATCTTGAATGCTTTTACTCATCTGAACGTTCTCTTCTGTATAAAGAATGCCGAGAATGCTGAGGGGACTGCACCAGGAAATTGACAACAACCGTTCACTGACTACAGCCCGTTTCATTGACTGAACTGAATAACAGCTCCATAGACACATCTGTCCTGAAAGCAAATGGCAACAGGAGTGAAGCGCAATGGTTCATTTTAGGAATATCCAATTGGAATAATCCACAGAATGGAAAGAATATTTTATAATTATCATGATGGACTCATTTTAAAATTACAGTAAAATGGTTTTCACTTATTCCTCTGTAACCTGAATAAAATGTATTGGCAATTATCAGTTACACTCTGCTATTCCTGCACACCGCGCTAACTACAATGGGCATTAATATTTATGTGTTACCTATGCTGTAACTGACTGGGCCAGATTTAGTCCCTGGGTCCTCATTTCTCTGCTCCTGGAGACCTCCATTTGCTCTATGGATTATTCCTTTCATCCTCAACTCCCTTTTGTCTCAGGCTTAAAATAACACTGGATGTTATCAAATGCCCACTCTGTGCCAGATGTCCTGTCATGCAATTCAAATTTACTGTGCTAAGACATTTTTCCTGTCACTGGGACAAATTACCTGATACTCACAATTTAAAGGTGAAAAAGTTTATTCAGTCCATTGCTGGCTCACTCAAAGGCAAAAGGTGCATGGAAAGGCATTGTGAAGGAAAACTGCCCCTGCTGTGGCCCCTGGGAAGTGGACAGTGAAGGGAGGCACTGGGGACAGAGATACACACTTTTGTGTCACACCCCCATCACCTCCCATTTCCAACCAGCAAGTCAGCTCTGGGCCCCCATTGTCCAAACCTCTTCCAAAGCCCCACCTATGAGCACACAAGGCCTGTTAGGGACATTCTCGATATAAACCATGACATACACTTTCAAGGCTCAAAACTACCAAGTACATTTTTGTCATTGTTCTTGTGACAAGTCTCTGATTTTGCCTCCCCCCCTTCACCAAAATCACCCTCCAGTGTTTCTCTGAGTTACTAACCCGACCTGTTCAGTGGGGTTTCAGAATATGGGAGAGTTAACCATAGTATTGATCCCCCATCACTGTCAGGGTGTTTCACCTGCTGTAATGTGAACCATCTAGGTCACCCTGAGTGACAGCAGCCTGGAAAGGGGCTGGAATAGCATCATTCTGATGCTGAAGCACTGGTGAGAATGTTTTCTCTGCCTTCTAGATCCATGGAGGCATACATTTTTATTCTTTCCCTTTGCTTCTGAGAAGCAGCTGCAATCCTTCCAATACATTACTCTCTTGGACAATAGGGAATCTGTTTCTCTTGCTTGCAATGAAAACACTTACCTGACACATTCCCATTTCATAGAGAAGCAAAAGAAAACTACAGCTTAAAGGGACTAAGTCACTTACCCCGAACAGAAGAACTTGGACACACTGAGGCCCGTCAGATTCTAAAACACGGGAAATAACCATCATGCTGTGGGAGCCATTCTGTAGAGCAGGGCAGGGGAGAAGCAGCCCCTCATGCTCCCTTTCTACAATCCCAGTGCTCCTGTAGGGTCAGAAACCACCCACCCTCCAAGTCTGGCCACCCAACTCACAGATCATTACTGTGGTGCTGAGTAGAAAAGTGATTGTCAACTCACACTATACTGCTCTCAACGACAGTGCATCGTTACTGGTTTCTTAGCCCACTACCCTGCTTTCTGGCCCATGATCCTCTGTATTTGGGGACTTTATGTCCCAGAGTGAGCAACATCAGGACAAGGCTCTGTGGCTTGGTGGTATGATACAACAGGAAACAGACCTGGGGTTAGAAGACCCCAGGCTGGCCACTGGCTGGCTATGTGACAGTAGGAACATCACCTCTGTAGGTCTTGGTTCTGTTGCCTGTGGAGGATTGGTGGTGACTCTTGCTGAACAGAATGTGGTGGGGACGGGTGAGATCCTGCCCCTTTTGAGTTCACTATTAAGCCATGTAAAGCTCCACAACTATTCATATTGTTTTTACTTCCCAGATCTAAACAAGCACAACATCCAGAGAATTTCAAGAGTGTGTTCTTTGTTGTCCAGCCTCTTTCACTGATACCCAGACTTTTTCTCTCTTTCTTCACTCAGTTGCGTGTGTTATTAGTGAGTCTAAGAGTGTGTGGCTCTGCCCTGGATTTGTGCTCCTTGGGACAGCTCTCATCTCACTGCAGGAAATCTGCTCTCAATGATCACCCATGAGACAGAGTGGATGAATGCTGTGCGTGACAGACAGAAGCAGCCCTCGTTCTCCTTGGCCGTGGTCATGCCCCAGAGAATGGCAGCATCTCCGAGGGAGCTGACACTCACACTCATCCCATGGGGCAGGCCCAGTGCACACCAAGAGCTGCCAGATGGGGCATTGGCCTTGCTCAGTAGGGTGCGGTGAGGGTCGGGAGCAGCTCTCTGTGTCCATATTCATCCATCCAGTGGTGGCTCGCTCACCTACTACCCTAACTTGGAGTCCTGGTACTCCTGTTCCTTCTGCTCTGCTTTCTCTGGAGTTGCATAGCTGATACTTGCTTTGCTTTATTCATTCATTCACTCGTTCATTTATTTATCGCTGAGGCTCTACTTGATGCAAGGCACGGGGCATAAACTCTGATAGAAATCACCAATAAACTCTGCCTGGAGGGTACCACATAACTAGAAGGGGCTGTAAGGTGCACTCATAACATTAATCAATATAACAGGAAAAAAAATTTTAAAATCTGGTACATATATATTTTAAAGACAGAACATTCTCCTTTTATAAAACATTGACAAGCTCTTCCAGCAGTGAAGGTGAGACCCTGCAGCCAATGACTGAAGAAGATGGCGAGATAGAGGACTGGCCTGTGGGATATGGGCCTGAGCTAAGGCAAGGCAAGTGGCAGGCAGGGAGGAAGGAAGAGACCAGCAGGCATCTGCTGTGTACCTGGAGAAAAGTGGCCCAAGAGATGTTCTAGGAGCGGGGCGGCCAAAGAAATTTGAAGTTGTAGGGTGGACCCGCAGGTATCATGCGGCCACGGCAGGAGTGTAAGTGTCTCTCCTTTGCCCCAACTCAGTAGTAAACTTGGCACACAGGTGCCCTCCCCTCTGAGTGACTCTTGTGGTGGGAATTATAAGTAGGATGGCATGTGGCCCTCCTCTGCTCAGAGAAAGAAGAAGCAAAAACAGTGAGACAGAGTTTAAACATTCAGAAAGCAGGAAATGGGAGCCAGAGATGACGAGGAGTTTGTGCTTCCCAAGGAATTTGCACTTCCCATGGAACCGGCTTGGGTCAATTTTACTTAAATCTCAACAACAGGCAACTTGTACCATAACCCAGAATGCTGAAGTAACAGAGAAGAAGCGCTCCTACCAAGGAATTAGAGTAGGGGACAGAGCTTGGGGAAGGCTTCCTGGGTCCAGGCAGAGGTCACAGCAGATTTGTGGAGAGCAAACACAGGATGTGCACCCGGTGTCCAGTGGAATGGGAGCAAGAGAGGTAGGAGGATACATTAGAGGCCAGTGGGACCCTGAAAGAGGAGTTGAGAGCTTTGTGGATTGTTTACTCAGTAGACAGCAAGGAGTCTACCTCTTATAAAACATTTTGGAATTTTAAAAAATCTCTTCTTATTTTATAATCTATTTACTTCAAAAGGAAATGAAACAGGTATTGTTATTATTCCCATTTTATAGGAAACTAAGAAATGGATGATTAAGGTTGTTCAGAGCCGATGTCTTTACCACAAGGCCAACAACTAAAGTCGGCACATTAACTGAAAAGAAATCCCACTGCGCTCTTCTTAAATTCTATTTCAGCGTCCTTGTGCTGTATGTATGCGTACATGTTCTCTTTGAATAAACATGCCCTGGGAGCACCAGGAGATTCCCTGAGGAGTTGGGGTGGGAGGGAGGGCCTCGGGTAAGCTCTGGCTGATTTTCCTGGGAGCAATTCTGGAGGAGAATTTCTGATGAATAAAATTCTCCACCTCATTACACCAGTAACTAATCTAATCAACCAGTCCAGTAAGTGGGCTAATTTCTGGTGCGTGGGTCTGCCTCGGCCCACCCACTCTCCCCAATGCCCTTTGGGTCCTCCCAGCATCAAATGACCGCTAGCAGTTCATTCATTCACTAATGCTGTTCACCAGGCACCTTGAGAAAAACTGGAAAACGGCCTTGTGCTACGGTGATTCACCTTGTTGTCCAACACCAAACCCTTTATTTTTTCCACAAAGAAAGATGATCTTATTTTATACCAGTTGTCTGCCTATAACTTAAGAATGCCTTGAAGAACTGATAACAAATAGCTTGTTTTTCAAACTTCTGCTTGCTCTGTCCAAGTAGAAAATATGCATTAATTTTCTAGGCCCCAGCTCTCCAATCACAAAGGGCATCATCCCTCCCAATTCTCCTAATTTTCATTCCTAAGTCTTTCCACACACTGCTGTTACCTTCTTTTCCTCTAAGTATGATCCTGAGGGATCACATTCCTGCAACACAAAAACAAAAAGAAAAAAAAAAAAAAGCAATTCCCTGAGCAGCAATCCATCCTGAGGTATTTATTATCTCCTTAGTGAAAGTATACTTCCACAAAAAGACAGGTGTGTGAACATTTACCTGTGCTTTGTTTACAGCTGTTCTTAAACTGGAAATGACTCCTTTGAGTCCATCAACAAAAGGACATAAGCCCCTGCTTAGGCAAGCACAGGGACCAGAGTTTGATCCTTGGCACCACAGGCCACTCCTGCCCCCACCTTGGGCACACTGAGCCAGCCACCAAAGCCGGGTGTGGTGGTGCATGCCTGTAATTCCAGTGTCAGAGAGGCTGAAACCAGGAGGATCACAACGAATTTGAGCTGCGTAGTGAGACCCTGTACCAAATACATTTAAAAACAGTTTTAAAAGGACAGAAAAACAAATGTGGCACATTCATACTATTTAGAATAAAAAGAATGAACTACTGCCAGAACTCACTGAGTTCCACCTTTCAGCTCTGCATTTTACTGTGTGTGAATTTCACCTCAGTTCAGATCATTAGTAGGGTCCCCACTTCCTATCTAGTGATGCACGAATCATCTGTCCTGTCCATATAATCAAAAGGTGGACTCGTGATTGCCAGGGTCTGAGGGAAAGGAGAACAGGAAGCCATAGGGATGGGGCTCAGGAGAGGGGGACAGACATACTCTGAAATTAGACTGTGGTGTTGGTTGCACAAGTCTGAATGTACTAAAAGTCAGTAAATTGTACACTTTGGAAGGATTCATTTTACCCTCTATGAATCATCTCTTCATAAGAAAGTCATCTAGGACCAGCCAGATAGCTCAGCGGACACTGTCTGATGGAGGAAGGTCCGCAAATACGCCTGGCCTGGGTGCTGCGTGGAGTGAGGATCCAGCAAGCCCCAGGCGGTCACACTCACGTTCCGGGCCTGGGAGCTGGCTGGTACGAGGATCCGGAGGGACCCGGGCAGTCCCACTCTATCGTTGTTTTTGTTTCCTCAAGTTTTCTAGGCCTTGTCCAAAAAATTCCATGACCTCTGCAATGTCCTCAAGTGTTTCCCTTACTTTTTTCTTTTTCTAGTATTTTCCTTGTTTTGGGTCTTATGTTTAACTCTTTGATCTATTTGTTTTTCCATCTATGTATTTGGTACAGGGTCTCACTGCGCAGCTTGGACTGGTGGTGATCCTCCTGGTTTTAGTCTCCCCATCGCTGGGATGACAGGCATGCACCACCATGCTCAGTGTCTCAGTGGCCGCGCAGTGAGCCCTGGGGGCAGGGCTGGCGTGGCGTGTGAGACCAGGTATCAAACCCTGGAGCCTGCGATTACCAAAGTAGGTGCTTTGTCCCCTTTGCTATCATGCTGGCCCTTTCTTTGATCTATTTTGAGTTGATTTTTTTGTAACTGCTGAGAGACCTGGAGACCTCGTTCCATTCTTCTGCATCCGGATACCCAATTTCTTTAGCAAAATTTCCTGAAAATGCTGTGCTTTCTCCAATGTGTAATGGTTGCATCTGGAGACCATGGGCTTAATCTAGCTTCAGTTTGTGCAAGCATATTTTACAATGTTCCCACAATGACAAAATTACCTAAAGGTGCTGGTCATTAATTTGCAGCTTGGATTTTAAAGCTAAAAAAAAAAAAGCCCCCCCTTCCCACAATGATCACATCTGTAAGAAGAGATAAAGCAGAGGTTCAGCATCTGTGTTGCCTACACAGCAGGCCTTGCACAACTTTTACTAGACTACAGGGCTCTGAAAGGCTCCAAAGAAAGATACTCCGTCTGGAATACAAAGAGCTGAAAGGGCATAGAATTGTGTTTTGTTCTCACGGTTGGATGCATTTCTTTTTCATCATATCCCCCTCTGATCCACATATTGAGAACTTCCCTAGACTCTCAGAGAGCTGAGCAAATGACAATATTCCAGCAATGAAGCATTTGGTTCCTGAGTGAATCTCCAGTTTTCTTTGGATCCCTACTTTAGAGCTTACATCCTCCTGGCCCTTTTTATCAGTAACTCCAAGTAGGAACTCTGTATATAAAACCCAACAAGAGAGCACTTTAATTCAGTTCTTAGGGAAGGAGAGATAAGCTGGAATCTAAGGCCAACACTCTCTTTGTTCTAAAATTAATTACTCTCCCATCCTCACCAATACTGTTGCTGAAAGAGTAGCATTTAAAAAGCATGAGAGGAGATCTCAACTACTAGTACATCTTCCAGTCTCTCCTTTTCACAAAAAACAGATTGCACTGGGTTTTGCACAGGAGCATGCATGTAGGGGCTGTGCATTGACTCAGGGACATGTTTATTTGATCCTGAAGGTGAATGCTTTCTGTCCTAGCCATGCTGCTAATGGTCTTCCGAGAGTCCTAGGGTGGTGGATCTCAGGCTCCCCAGATATCTCACAGGGTCAAAATTAAGGATATGATGAGAAACCAGCAGTAAAGGAGGCCAACGCGATCAGCAGCAGTTCTTTACTCCCTGTCCTGCCTCTCCCCAAACAGCCCTAGGCTCCCCATATCAGACTGTTGACACTGTCTGATGAGCATTGTGTGGTAACAGATGCAAGTGTCTCAGAAATAGTCTACAGAAGCCTTGAGATAAGGTCAGGCCTACCTCAAGGCTCAGGACCTTTGGGCCCACTCTGAGGTGACCTCGGAACTGCTGAGCACCTGGACCCATGGCCTAGGGTCGCTGCTGATCTGGACCAGCACCCAGATCATTGGCACCCATGGCTTCATATTCTGGGTTCACTCCTATGACTTTCATCCCTTGGTGGCTGCAGCTTTTGCTGGAGCCCACAGTGCTTCAGCAGACAGGGAATCATCCCTCCACCATGGGCCAGCTGCAGATCTTTGGACATTTGTTTACACTTCCTGAGCTTCTACATTTTTGTCCAATTGGAAAAGGAAAATGACAGCTGCCTACTGTGGTGCTGTGTGTCCAGGGTTTGTGTCAGCACCATGGCTGGTTCTAAGCAAGTACTCATGGAGAAGTTAGCTTTGTTCATTGACGTTAAGCAATGTCAATGTTCACCATGCAGAATTATAGAGATTCTAGACTGATCTCTACTTCTCCCCAGGACCTTTCACACCAGTGCCAGGGGTAGACAGGGCAGCTCTGGCAAGTGATTCTGAAATGTAGGCACTTGTGGCCACCCTAGTGGTGTGACATCAGAACCTTCCTGCCTTGGGAGAGACGGCTAGAACAGAAAGGAGAGGGGAAGAGCAGATTCATCTACTCTGCTATAGGGAAAATGAGACTTAAAAGGGCTGGCTGAATAGCTCAGTGGATTAAAGCACCTGCATATAGATGCAGGGGCCAGGGGGTTCAATCCCTGGGCCTACTTTGCCGGCCCCGGCCCCAGGTCTTGCTGAGACATGACTGAGACTGGGCGTGGTGGTGCACACCTGTAATCCCAGCACTTGGGAGTCTTTAAACGGGAGAATCACTATGAGTCCAATCTAGTAGTGAGACCCTGAACACCCTGTTAATACAGAGAGAGAGAGAGAGAGAGAGAGAGAGAGAGAGAGAGAGAGAGAGAGAGAGAGAGAGATTTATAGGGCCAGGGAGACTGTTTTTGGAACTCAGTGCATTTTCCAAGAATCACTGATCACATGAAGGTAATGACGCTTCTCGCTTGCATTCTTTCCTTCCCACATGCAACCCTACACTTTGCAAAGACCAGCAACACTGACCAGCATCAGAGACACGGGTCTCCACAGTATACAGCTCTCCATTTTTAAGGTCCTGTTGGAAGATTAGGGACACATTCAAAGGACTCGAGAAAGAAGGAAATAACCCAGTTTCTAACTCGCATTTGGCATTTCTGAGTTAACTTCTGTAAATTATTTGAACTATGGGAACACTAACAGGCTTATTGTAGCAAGAATAGTGCAAAGAGATTACAAGGACTGTTTGAACAAAGACAGGCACTGCAGGCCATTCCCTAGGATCGCAGTATTATAAAAGTGGGGAGATGATGAGATTGTGGTGAAAACTGCAGTGATAGCCACGTGTGTCCTAAGACTGGGCTCTGACTCCTTCCCCCTAATGCAGAAGGCCCAGCCAAGCGCTTTCTTCCTGCTCACCAGTCACAGCGAGAACCAGGAGTGACAGAAAGGTGTGGTCTCGGTTTTCTAGCAAAATTCAGGCCCAGGGAAGCTTTAGCTCAGAAGAAACAGTGAGTATGGATAGACTCTGAGCTAGGCCCGGTGGTCAGCTGTGCACACCGCCCCCCAAACACGATGAGGTCCACGGAAGATCTGGAAACTGATGACTTGGGAATTATTGCATAAAATCTTAAAGCTTAGCCAGACATGGTGGTGTGGGCCTGAAATCTCAAATTCCTGCTGAGGCAGAGGATCCCACATTCAAGCCTGACCTGGGCAACTTAGCTTAATTTGAGCCTAAATGAATAAATGAGTCAATAAATAAATAGGGCTGGGCTGCAACTCAGGGTGAAGGTCCTGCATTGAATCCCCAAAATCCAGTAGTAATAGTAATAATAATAATAATAATAATAATAATAATAACAACAATAAACCACATTGAAAGAAAATTAGAACCTGGGCTTCCATTTTCACTCTAGTACCTGAACCTGAATTTAGGTTCAGGGTGGATGCTTAGGTGAGCTATTTACAATGCCTAAACCTTATTTTTTTCACCTATAATAAGACCTTCTCTCTCACCAACTCATGTTTTTGTGAGATTAGATATATTTGTCAATGTTAAACACTGAACAAGTATGTGTGATTGATTTTTATTTCTATAACTCTGGGGCCTTGGAAGAAATAATGACAAGGTGATTGATTATTTTCAAGGTCTTTAGAATAAGAGGAAAGAACCAGTAAGGCTTGTGGTGTCCTCCTACGGTGGAGAGCCAGGGCAGGCAGGAAACACACCCCCTGTGTCTTCTTAGAAGGGCACTGATTCCCATTCAAGTTGCTGTAGACAGGAAACCAGATCAAACGGAGGTTTCTACACTATTCTCCCAACACAGACCTCTCTGACACCAGCTGTGTGTGGTGTCTTTCTTCCACACAACAAGCAAGCAAGCGATCCTGCTGTGACACACCAGCTGGGCCTCTTTCTGTCCAACTCAGGTGATACCTTCTCCCTGCACACAGCATCCGATCCCACAGGGTGAGGCCCAGTCCAACTCCTGCTCTTTAGACCCCATCTCAAGCCTTAGGCTGTGTCTACCCATTGCTTTAACTATATGGCTATAGGTCCTTACAGCCGTCCTCGGGTTCAGTTGATCTGCTTGAGCTGCTCCCAGAACCCTGGGACACATGTAAGCTTATAGGTTTATTACAAAGGACCTTCCAGTGACTGCAAATAGAGATCCACAGGAAAAGCTATGAGGAAGGGAGTGCAGAGATGCTAGGCCCTCTCTGGGTACCCAGCTCTCCAGAGACCTCCTGGGTCCAGCTGCCTGGGAGTCCCCCATTCTCTCCTTTTGGGTGTCATGGAAGCATCATGACATAGACGAGGCTGAGAAATCCTCAGTCCCTGGAGATCACCTTAACCATCAGACAATCCCTATCCTGGGGTTACCTCAAGGCTGCTATTGGCATACAAAAAAATAACTATTGCTTTGGAGATTTCAAGGATTTTACTAGTGGGTTCCTGGAAACACAGAAAAGATCAAATATATATTCTGTGCTCTACCATGAGGGCGGCACCCTGGTGACCCATGTGTCTCCTGGGAGCCCCAGCTGCTGGGCCCATCACCCTGAAGGTCCACGTTCTCACATACAAAGTGGAGGCAAAACATCAGAGCTTCTGGAAACAGGGAGAAGTGTGGAGTGCAATTTTAGATCCAAAACACGGACATACACACACAGCCACATCCTCCCTTCCCCCAGGGCTCCTGGACCTATGTTCTAGCCAGGAATGGGGTGGAATGTGCTGGAGCAAGGTGCTCTCAGCTCACGCGGTTACACTGTAGGTGACGGAATCTGATCTACCTCACACGTCCCGAGCGTGTGTGCGCCCTGTGCTGCCGTAGGAGGTGCGAAGGGTGCAAGATTCGCAGGACCTGGCTTCTGCCCTCGAGAGCGCTGTGTGAAGACCGATGTGCCAAGCCACAGAAGACAGGGAAGATTTTTGGTAAAAGGGCAGGGAGAATTCAGACCTAAGCAACAACTCTCAACCAATGGTAACCCTGAGCTTTCTGCTGGAGGGAGGCTGGAGGGGTCTCCTGCCTCAGCTCTGTAGAGGAGACTGACCCGCAGCCACCCACTTAGACACAGCCGCGCTGAGGCAGGTAGTACTGTCAGGTCCCCTGCACTGTATAATTCCAAGACACCCTCATTTCGAGGTTGCTAAAAATAGAAGCATAGCGTCTGGTGTGTAACAATATACAATATTGCAGCTGTGTCTTTATGATGAATAATAATACTTTGGAGTTATATGATGAGGCAATCACTCCGCAAGTGCAATCTCATTAACCCTCACAATATTCTGATTAGGTAGGCAGGTGGCAAGTGATCTGAAGTCAGTTTGCAATTGAAGGAACCAAGACACAAAGAAGCCGAGCAACTTCCTGAGCAGCACGCGGTTTCTGCGGCGCAGTGGGAAATCGGGTCTTCTCGTCCCAAATCCACAGCTCAGAGCAGCGGCTCACACTGTTTCAGATTCAGCCACTGAGCAAACTTGAACGGTGCTGTGTTGTGCTGTACTGTGCCTTAGAAAACGGAACTTCTCTTGAAAACCTGCTGACAGCCCCCCAAGATGGAGAGGCTAGAGTTTCCTGGTCCTGTCTTTTCCTTCTGTCAGTTAGCTTCTGCCTCCCTTCAAAACCCAAGGTATCTTGACACAAACTGAGTAAACTTCAAAGCGCACCTAAATCTCCACGTGAGTTCTCCCTCCCCACCGCTGTTACCACTCCTAAGTTTTTGTTGTTGTTTGGGAGTCCGATTTAGTTGAAGGACAGTTGTTCTCAAAAGCAGTCACCATTCTAAGTCTTTAAAGATGTGGGCAATCACTTTATCCATGTGGCTTTCTTCTCTTCTTCCTGATTTTATTTATTTCTTTAAGGGGGACCCACACACATCTCTTTGCTTTCTTAATTCAGCCAGTGCTTTCCCGGAGACTAGAGGAACAAGTTTGGTGGTGCTGACATAAAATCATTGGAAAATGTCACCATCAATTGGGACACATGCACCAGCCATGGCAAAGGCATCTTCAGTGCCTCTGGGGAAGCATGATGTCCATTTATGGGGAGATCATGAGATTAACATGGGAACCTGGATCCTATGCATTGGGGCGCAGAAGTCCTGGCTCCCTTTGAAACAATGGCATGTGGCCACATCTTCAAATTGTTAATTATGTACTGCCCCCTAGGGATTTTTGTATTGCTGGTGGCAACTTGCTTCAAATCCTACAGGAGCAATTTATCAGCTTAGCTTAGCTGCTATTTGTCTCACGGAGAGCTGCACTTTTTTGTGACCTTTGTTGTAACTGAGTCCACCCCTTTCCCTGGCAAGCCTGTGATACACTTTGGTACTTGAATGGTTCCCTCCCTCTTTGTCTTTATTTTATTTCCCTAGGATGACCACATTTGCATAATCTGGGGTAGACCAATCACTTCTGTGCTCTGAAAGCTCTGCTGTTCTGTAAACATCTCAGGATTGGAGAAAGAAAGATGGACAAACTGCGAATTATAGACACTTAGGCATCGGCCCTTACATATTTATCTGCACTTACCAATAGGATGGAGGATTTCTCCACACTCTGAAATGTTCTCTTGAAAATCCCATTTAAGTCAAAAACTTTTATCAGAAAAAATGAAATTGCTTCATGATTGAATAGCACTTTACTTGTAAGTACCGGCCATCGAGGCTGATGAAATGACCGGAATGGCGTCCATCCCCAGAAAGACATCCTGCCCTTTATTGGGGAGTGAAAGCTTTCCACACCATATTCCCTCACACAGGTCCTTTCCCCAGAGGAACAGTCTCCAGCTACAGTTAAAGACATGCTGCTGTCTGCTGAGAACGCCGTAAATACGCGTCCTCTGACTGCTTGTGTGGTTTCTTTTTTAATAATGCATAAGACAGCCCTGGGAGAAATCTTCCTTCATGCATTATATATTTTTAAACACCCACACACAGGCACACACACACACAAATCCTGTACACAACAACTTTAGCAAATATATGCATGATCAAAACAGTTCAGAAATGTGCGATCCACATATGAGCAGAGGGCAGCCGGTTTTTGAATAGGCTTCATCAGTGGAGGAGAGAGGTCAGCCGCAGAGATTAGTTATAGGAGCTATTAAGTCCCCTCTGACACTCGTGGTACAAGCTGCTTAACATAATCAGCCGCAATCAGCAAAACTGCTGTTTATTACAAAACGTTTTTCCCTTTTAATATTTCATATTGTTATGTAAAATGATGCGGTGTAGGGACACACACATTTCACCAGGGACAAATTGTACAAATTGTCAGCAATAATAATTTGTGGCTCTTCTCCTGACATCTTGTGAAGTTAAGACCATCGAGCGATACCTCTCCAGAGCTATTTTCTCTAATGTGGTTAATGGTTTGCACCGGAGTTGACCAGCCATTCCCTGTGCGGTGTGCTGGCCATTTAGTGGCATGAGAAAATGTTTGTGTGACCGTGTGCATCAACCAGACAAGTCTGTAATCCTGGGCCACAAAGCTTGTTCTGCTTACCCTTCCCCATCTGGACAGAGCCGACTGTTACGGCTGTGCCTCCTACTGGCAAAAGCCTCAACAGCAATATTTCCTAGCTTGTCTCAATCACCAACATAATTCCACTTTCAAAACATTTTCATTTAAATAGAACTGATTCTTAAGTGCACAGTAGGAGGCTGTATAAAATTTCCTTGAACTTCACATACTGGGTCTTGGGATAAGAGAAGCTTCCTGGCATCAAGTAAGTGAACAGGTTGCAGTGGCCTGCACTAGGGGACACCTGGCCACCGACCACATCGCTGCAACGGGGAACAGGAACAACAGAGGCAGCGTTACCGGCCGCCACTCAAGTCCACTGAGAACTGCGTCCGAGATGGCCCAAGGCCCATCCGTGGCCACTGGTCACCCAACTCAGAACCAGTCTTGCTGATTCATGGGAACACTAGGCTGGAGCGGAGGTGTCGGAGGGGGGCTTGGGTATTTTATTAGCACAAACATGCAAAAACATCGAATGTAAAACAAGCCTTGTCTGGCTGGGGTTGTAGCTCAGTGGTAGAACATGTATCTCACGGGCTAGGGGCTCTGGGTCCAATTCTCCAGCACTACAAAAACAAAAAATAACCACTGTCCTTTTTGGTGTGTTATCTTGGCAGGCTGAATGACACATTACTGAAATGAATGGGAGTGGTAAATTGCTCACATTTTGGCCCATCTGGTTTACAAGGCATGAAGGATCGGCAGGGTACTACCTCATAGACTAAAATACCAGCTTAATCACCTACTTTATTAATCAGGCCTGGTTACCAGTTAAATGAGCACTCCTCATGCTTTGTACAGCCCTTTATTAGAGTAGTAGAGATATTACTAGGATAATTCTTTTGGAGCTGTGATAAATTCTTTTATTTATTTTTGTGGCAGAACCAGGGATTGAACTCAGGCCCTTGCGCTTGCCAGGGAAGTGCTTATTCCACTGAGCCATCTCTCCAGCCCCCTGTGATAAACTCTTAAGGAGTTTTTCCTGTTCACCTCTATGTACATCACTATCTGTCTGTAACAAGCACATAGAGTAGGTGCTTCATTGATGTTTGTTGAGTGAATTTTTTTTTTCTTTTTGAGACAGGGGCTTGTTCTGCAGTGCAAATTGGCCTGAATCTCACTTGGTAGCCCAGGCTGGCCTCAAACTCCCAGCAGTCCTTCTGCTTCAGCCTCTCAGTGCTGGGAATACAGGCGTGCACCACCATACCCAGCATAGTAGATCATTTTCTAAAATTAAATTTCTTCTTAAGGACAAAGGTCTGCCTCCACTGAGACTCTGGACCAATGACTATTGTGCCACTGGAGTTCTCATTGCCTGAAAATTTCTTAAACCACAGAAACTTCTCAGGAATTGGTGTTACAGGACATCATGCCCCTGGAATGTAAAATCCCCAATCATCAGAGTTTCTAGACCACTGCTCTCTAATAGATACACAATACAAGCCACTTAGGTAATTTTCAGTTTTCTAGAACACATCAAAAAGGTGAAATAGGTAAAATAAAATATGATAAAACATTAGGAACATACTTTAACCCAACAATTTTACAGTCCATCGAAACATACATAGTCAAATGTAGTAAAAAATATTAACATAGCGATTAACACACAAGTCAGCTTATAAAGATGTCTGTCGTTGTTGCCCAAGTCTTTGAAATTTGGTATGCATTTTGGACCTAGCACAGTCCTCCATTCATATGGAGCAGGTACAGTGCAAGGGCTCAAGAGCACCTGTGGCTCCTCGCAGCCGTGTTAGACAGCGAGGTCCAGACGTCTCTCAGCCTTTGGCCAGGGTCTTCTCACAACTCAGTTGCCTCCAGGTGGGCAGCGGGGGCAGCAGAGGCAACTGACGACAAGTACCTCTGCGCTCACTTCTCCACTTTATGTGCCTCCCTGCCCCACCCAAAGCAAAGGTGCTAGTAAAATGGCATTTTGTTCAAATTAGAACTTCAGAAGCTTGTGAGCACACCAGCTTTGACGCTGGCATGTCGTATCCCTTGTGCTAGTTGTTTCCATGCTGCTTTTCCTTCTTCTCAACACACTATGCTCATACAGAGGCTCAGACCAGAGACAGTGCACTTCTGGCTAGGGCAGGAGCTGTAGATGGATGCGACTAAGAAGAGGACTCCAGGATGAGTCCAGGGTGTTTTCCTCACTCAGCTGTGGTGTTAGTTCAGCCGTCTCGGGAGAGAGTGCTCACAGAGGAGCAGGTGTCACTCATCTTTGAGCCCCGAGGCCTTCTGACATGAGGCGGAGGGATGCGTGGGAGGACTCAGCAGAGGAGGCCCTGAGCGGAGCTGTCTAGAGAGGTTGGGACCCCACAAAGGTAAGGAGATCCCGGAGAAGTAACATCCTCGGAGTGGGCCAGGTGGCCAAGGCAGCCTGTGGGCCCCCAAATGTGAGCCCAGCAAGTGGGCAGAGAAGGCACGTTGGGCAGTTGGCAGAGCAGAATGGAGTGGTCTGAGGACAGGCGGCAGGTCACACTGATTTGATGGGACTGGCAAGGAGAGCGGCTGGGCTAGAGAGGGAAGGTTTGGGAGGACCCAGTTAAGGGAGAGCTAGGCAACAGAGTTCAGACAGAACAGGGCCCTGGTAGCTGGGGGGCTACCTTGACCTCATAATCTGGGGAAGATTACCCTCCCCCACCCCACACACTGCCCAGAGAAAGGCCAGGACCACTCCTCCCAGGGGCCGCTAGCACTGCAGAATGTGGTAGTTTAAGCCCACTGAAATTTAGCATAAACCAATACTTGGCTTTCTCAGTATTATATTTGCTTAGAGAATTCCATTAATTTTGTTAAGAAATTCTTGTCTGAGGACAGCAATCTGTAATATAGAAATCATGCTTGAATACCTGTCATCTTGGTCTTCTAAATGTGTACCATTTCTAATATCATATCCACTCTCTTTAAAATAATTTTTTTAAAAAGGTAAAAGAAAAGAGAGATAAGAACAAAAATTTAAGGTTTCTTGAAAAAAAAACAGTAATATTCAATCATGTGTCCAATCTTACATAACTATATTTGTTAATCTGAGCAACAGATTTGACAATAAAAATAGATGATATATCTACCATTGTTAATCAGCTATTCTTGGTTTGAAAATCTGTAATATATGTACTGTTGTATGTTACCCTGTTTCTGACTTTTTTTTTCTTTGCAGTACTGGGGATTGAACTTAGGACCTTGCACTTGCCAGGCAAACACTTATTCTACTGATCTATCCCCCTGACCCCTGACCATTTCTGATTTTTGCTCTTGCTTTTGTTTTTACTCTTCAAAATAAAATGAATTAAAAAAAAAAGAAATTCTTGTCAACATAATAATCTAGACTCTAAAGTGAGAAATTAGTTAAATAAATTATGGAACATTTGAACAACACAATAGGAAATACTAACTTGAAAGGACAGGTGAGAGCTGTCCATACTGATACAGCAGTGAGTGCAAGATTATTCTTGAGTGAACAGTCTTTGGTGAATGGCCTGGAGCAAGGCACAGGATAGCGAATGCTCGCTGTTTATAGTAGTGTGTGTTGTGTGCCTGCAGACACGCACCTGAGCTTTTCTGGAAGGACAGAAGCTGTTTCTGTGAGAAGAAAGAAGGAAATTTATCTTTTGCATCTAATCTTTTGTATCACTCAATTTCTAACAGACAGGATTTTTTTCAATTGGAGTAACAGTTTGAAGCAGTTAAGGCAATATTTTATTTATTGTGTTTCTATGAAGCACTATAAAATCTCACATAAATGTATAAAATTTTATATTCTATAGAATCTACTATAAAATGTATAAGATCTATGCATTTGTGTTGCCAGCAGAGCACAGGATTCACTCATCCAACCCTTCCATTTTCAGATTTGGACCATGGAAAGATAGTTGCTCAGAGTGTTCATACTCCTTCATGACAAGCCTTTTCCTTTTAGTAATTCTTCTCACTGCCCAAAAAGGAAGTTCAGAGGTTGGCAGGCAACAGCACACTGAGATGGAACTGAACGTCAGGCTATCTACAGGTCCAAAGAACAGGACAAGGTGTGCAAGATCAGGCTTAGACCAGAGTTCCTTTCTTCCTCCTTCCCTCCCTCTCCACCTGTCATGTTATGAGCATCACCTGGGCACCATATGACGAACCAAGATGGCCCAGGGAGAAGCCAGGAGGCTGTGCACAAGGGCAAGGACGCAGCACTCCCTGCTCTGCGGCTCCTCTTGGCTTGCAGGTGGGTTAACAGCCACACAGTCCCATTAAACAGACATGAAAATGCGTCTTGTCCCACATGGTGAGGGATATAGTAATATTACAGACTCTTTGAAGAGACAAAGAAAAAAATAACTATAGACAAGACTCTCTAGCCCCAGTTTGAGGACTATACACTCTAGGGAGTTGGGACACAGTAGAAGTCACTTCTAATCAGTGGAGTTGCAAAAATAAAATTTGAGCTAGGTGCAATAAATGCATGTGAAATACATTAGTATTTTATTTATTTATTTATTTATTTATTTATTTATTTATTTATTTTGTGGAACCAGGGATTGAACTCAGGCCCTTGCGCTTGCCGGGGAAACGCTTATTCCACTGAGCCATCTCCCCGGCCCTTTTCATTAGTATTTTAAAATCACATCCTGGGCAATTTTGATGCCTCCAAAGTCTTGCTACTTTGAAATTTTCCATCCCTCAGAGTTAAGCTAATTCTGTCCTTATAGAGAAGACTCTTTGAAGAGACAAAGAAAAAAATAACTATAGAATAACTATAACTATAAAAAAACAGCTATAACTTCTTATAAAGAAGGACAGAATCCAGCCCTGAATTTGGGGCAAACACTGTCAATTCCTTACTATTTCAGGTTCAGGCTGCAGAGATAGTTTGATGGCATAAGCGCCTGCCTGCCAAGTGCAAGGTCTCCAGTTTGATCCCCAGTCACATGCTGCACCAGCTCCAGAACCAGATGTGGTGGCACCTGCTTGTAATCCCAGCACTGGGGAGCCTGAGACAGGAGGATCACTATGAGCCTGAACTGCATAGTGAGGCCCTATATCAAAATAAATAAATAAATAGTATTTTAGGTGCAGAATTGTGAAAGCCACTTTCATTTGTGAAAGGCTGACTTTGGCTGGAGGAAGAAAGGATCAATGGATTTGAAGGGCCCAGAGTTAGAGAACCTGAGCTTTTACAATTATCCACAGAAAGATAGGGATGCAGGTATAAGAGGCGCATTAACATGTGGAAGCAGCGAGGTGTTGTCAAGGAGGCCACAGAGGAGAAGGCCAGCTGGAGGAAGGGAAGTTTGAGGGAGGCGTACCTGAAAATAAGGCTCTAATTAGATCCATGTGAAAAGAGCCAGTGTCTCTCAGTCCTAGCTCTTGGCAAAGGAGAGTGTAGGAGGACAGAGACCCACTGGACTCAACCAGGTGTGAGTTTTGCTGTCTGCTGAAATTCAGGGAAGAAAGCACCTAGCAGGTCCCTAAGCCAACATACATGGCTGTGGGAAGATGAGGAAGTGGTGTCTTCATCCAGAGAGGATCTGAGATGCAGCCCCTCGATCCTCATAGCCACTGGGGAGATGCTTGCTGTCCCTCCTCCTGTTGGGGAGCAGAAGGGCTGAGAGGACAGAAAGACAAGACCTGAAGTTGGAATGAAAGGCAGTGGAGCTGTGAGCAAAGGCTTCAGATATCAGCTGTGAGGCACAGTTATGGTCCTTGGATCTTTGCTGAGCTCATAGCACAGCATGAACTAAGGTCTCTAGGTAAAGGCCACATCCAGATTGCTGCTGCTGAGGGAGGAGGCACATTCTTTCAAGCAGACTCTACTATGGGGTTTCTTTTAGTTCATCATGGATGTCTCTTCCTCTTGACAATATTTCTAGACTCCAGGTAAAATCCTCCTCAGAAGGGAGTCTCTACCATTTCTTACAGCATAAGGCTGTTTGGATGGTGGCTTTCACTGGCCTGCTTCCCGTCTTCTTCCTTCACCATTAGGATAGTGCTATTCCTCTTCTAGAAAGATCATCCAGCCAGAAAGATACAAACACAAACAGACCATGTGGCCATCCAGAAGCTTTTTCAATGCTGTTTTAAGTATACAACCAGTACACTGCATCCTGTGTATTTTAATTTTTATTTATAGAGGAGAAACACTTATCCTATTACACATTGTATCTCTGATGGACATTACAGAAGATTGCGGTCAATTTGCTGTCCTTGGTATGTCGTCTTTTTTCTTCCTCATTAGCCAGAAGCTAAGACGGCCAAACAGGGCCAGCAAGGAGCAGCAGGCACACGAGCTCATATAATTTTAAAAGCAGATTCAGTTAAATAGGAAGTCAAAATCCCCTCCTAATGAATTTTTTGCCTAAAAATTATCTTCCACGTCAGGAAACAGTCCATGAGGAGCAGGCGTCTTCATTCTCTGATTTGCATTGTGGGAAGAAAAGGAAAATAGCACAGATGCATTTGGGATTGTACAAAGGGCTTATATGGGCATTTCAATCCCTAATATCACACTAGTTTCTGATGCTAATGTAAAATATGTCCTTTGTGCATTTATAATCACGATGAGCAGATGGCCAAGACGATTTAAAGTACTACAGTATGTCTGTTGAAATAATGCGCGCTGTAGTGAGTGTTCCTAAATCTGGAGTTGAATTGCTTACAAACACATACACGAGAAAGGACCACAGTTCTGAGGGCCATGTGCTTCGCCAGAACAATAGTCAGCAGTTCC
This sequence comes from Ctenomys sociabilis, assembly GCA_004027165.1. NCBI lineage: Eukaryota > Metazoa > Chordata > Mammalia > Rodentia > Ctenomyidae > Ctenomys > Ctenomys sociabilis. The sequence goes on from PVKA01000180.1 coordinate 134,604, forward strand.
CTCCAACAGGCTTGGCCAAAAGACCTCTTGTAGTAGCAGATGCTTTATACTTCACTATTTTCTCCCTCCCTGCCTCCCTTTCTCCCTCCCTTTCTTTTTCTCTCCCTCCCTCTCAAAGAAGTTTAATTGACAAAAAATGTAATATTGCCATAAATGCACCTTAGGTTCTTAAGACAAAAGGAATCTCTCTTAAAATTATACTAAAACAGAAAAATTAAGAAAAATGTGGGCTGGTAAAGAAAGAATTAAGTATGTAAGCTGCTCCAGCTTTTTTCCTTTTCTTTTTACTACCCTGTCTCCAGCAAGTCATCAACAGTGGCATTTTGTAATTCCCCATGATTAATATTGATTGCACGGTTGCAATACTGTTTGAAAGCAAAACCTGCAAGAGTTTCCTTATTTCGTCCAAGGGTTGCAGCGCACAATCACAGGGGAGAGTGAGAGGGAGCCCCAGCCCCTGACAGTTTCAGGGCATCCCGCGAGCCACGGGGGCAGGGTGCGACCATCAGAGCAGGTGGTGATGTGTGGAGGACCAAGTCGCCCTGAGCACCCGAGAAGGGAAGTGGTACTGTTTGCAAACAGGAGGACAAGGAAGGAGGCACAGCGCGGGAGGCAGGCTGAGCGCCAAGGGCCCAGAAGAAAGGTGGCAAGTTCTAGAAAACACTCATTTGACTAATTTGCCTAATATAATAAAGAAAGGACAGTTTTATTTTCAAATGCAGAAGCGGTGATTGATTAGGTGGACATTATATTGGAAGCATGCGGAATGAATAATAGTTGTGAATAGATATGGAAAATGTCTCACCAAGAATGAAGAAAAAATCCATAAGTCATACAAGACAGGGCACAAAAATACCAACATACCACCATTCAGAGAGAGTTTAAATAATAACAGACTGAAGCTTGGAAGGGATCCAAGGAAACAGGAACAGAAAGAGAGCTACACACAGCATAATGGTTTCTAGACAATAGGCAGAGAGAGAGGGTCTGCACACGCTTGTGAATGTGGTATTAGCTCTTTCATTATTATAATTACCTAAGTTTAAGGTCAAGTCACCTGTGTATTCCTGATAAAGTGAATGATTTCTTTTAAAATAGAAATAGCTCTTAAATTACTCACAATGTTATAGGAATAGATAATCCATGGGGGTGAGATATCCCAGAGTCATTCCCATCTTATAGCACTACGTTACTGATAACAAAGAGTACGGAATCCTACCACATCTGCAGTATTCTACACAGAAAACCGGGGATACATTCCCTGCCCGGCTTCCCTCTTTGGTTGATGGTGGTTCCTCCTGTGACCTGAGATATACATTCATTTGACAGCTTGAGAAGGTGTCTTAGGATAAGGTTTACCTCAGGTAAGATGCAGCCAGATTTAGACACCTGAGCTCAATTCTGCGAGCTCTGATCAGTCATCAAATTACAGCCCAAATCCAAAAGAGACTAGGTGTAGAGGGTGTGCAAGATAAAGGGTCTCCAAATATTTCTGACTGATGAAATTTCATGAAGCATTATTATCGAACTGGTGGAATAAAGATTTTTATTTAAAATTTATTAATCTTTCCCTGCAACACAAATACCTCAAAGGCTGATATAATTTTTTTTTTTTCAACAACATGAATTCCAGAGTGGAAAGCAAATAAAACACCTGATGCCAAAACCTATGGGAGAGAGCTTGGATGCAAATTTAGAGGTTCCTACGGCTCACTTCAGGCTTAATGATCTACTGGAATGATTCCTGAAAGAGGCTGGCAGCATTGTGCCAAAGCACACAAGTGAACGGCAAGCTGCAGGGTCCTGAATGGAGGAGCCCCTGCCCCGGGAGTCAGGCTCTGCCAACCGCGGAGGTGCACCAGTGTGCTCACCCTGCTTAGAGTTCACCTGGCTTTCCACTTAGGCTAAAGTGTGAGCCTCTTGTTTGAACCTAATTCTCTCCCTGGAAAACAGAGAAAGAGGCCTGGCAGCCCTCAGATCACTGGCCTGGTCTTTCTGGATGGCCAGCCCTTCTCTTACAACTACACAAAGCCCACTGGGCATCGTCTCATTGGCATTAATTCAGGTGTAGCTGAAAAAAGGCAAAACAAAACCAATCCTGTCAGACAGGAAGCTCCTCATTCTTAAAGTTCTGTGCTAGGAGTGGGGATAGCACCAACTATGTTATTTTTATTAGGCCAGCTTCCTTCTTCATACCACACTGAGGAATAAATAAAATAAATGTGAAGACTATTCTTGGCTTGTGGGCTGCATCAAAGTGGGAGGTGAGCCCCTGAGATCGCTGGGCCATGCCTGGCTGGCCCCTGCTCTCAGCTACTCTGTTGCATGACAACCCCCCAGAAAGAAAAGTTAAGTGTGAAGATTCAAGAAGAGGCCTCAGCACACCAGGGAGACACATTCCAGACACACGTATCCCTTTGCTGATGACATCACAACTGATTTCAGAGAAAGTAGAGAGCCTGCAGCGAGTGATCTCTGATATCCGATCAGGTGTTTGTGAAGAATCCAGCTCTAAGAGTGGAGCCTAGGCTCTGCTCAGGAGGGTGAGAGCAACTCCTCCCCCTGGCTCGCTCTGCTGGATATCACCTAGCCTTGCTGTTCCTTCTCTCCATCCTCTGCTAATTCCTACCGGCTCCACCCTCCTTTTTTTTTTTTTTTTTTTGGTGGAACCAGGGATTGAACTCAGGCCCTTGCACTTGCCAGGGAAGCACTTATTCCACTGAGCCATCTCCCCGCCCCAACTCCACCTTCCCGCACTGAGATGTTCCCGGTCAGTGCTGGGCCCACTTTCTACCCGTTACCTTCCTAGTTCATTTAATCTACTCCTGTGGGTCTAAGCATCTTCTATATTCTGATACTTCCTGGTCTCCATATTCAGTCCTGACCTCTCCCCCCACCCTTGGCCTTTGAAGGACTGTGGGAATGGGTGTGTCATGAGGTGAAACATTCCTAGAGGTGCTCAGTAAAGACATCACTCGCTCACTACCATCATTTGCCAGACCCCAAATGCTCTCTTTCACCCTCACATTCTGGCCTTTAATCAGTGCTGTTGGACAGATTTCCAAAACATGCTCTAGATCTATTTTTCCCCATCTCTTTCCTCTCTTTCTTGTCGTCTCTAAATCCAGGCCACATCGCCCCCACCTGGACAATAGCAAAGTCATTCTGCAGCCTGTCTTTCCTCTAGCATCTACTTCTAGAAAAATGTATTTGTAAGTGGTTTTACAAAAATTATTTAATGGAAAGTGCAGAGAAAACTCCCAAACGTCTTCTCACCGCTCCCCACCCATTTTCCCTATTACTCACATCTTAGGTTAGTATGGTATGACCTGTAGCAATAATGATACATAACAATGAACTTTATATTAAGTGCCACTCACATCCTCTGTAGGTTTTGACAAAAATATAATGACCTGTCATCATCTTCCATACTTCCAAGTTCCAGTGACTTTCATCAGAGAAGGTGGACCATGCCACTCTGACACGGCCCCCACTCACCCCTCACTCTGCCTTTTATTTCTCACTGATCTGGCCGTGCCTGCCTGTCTCAGCTCCCTCCAAGTCTGTTTCTTCGCTTGGCTTTCTTGGGCCTAGGGCCTTTGCAGCGGCTGCTCCATCCACAGGATGCTCTGCCCTTTGTGACCCACCAGGGCTGCTGCTTCTCTTTCCTGACTCAGTTCACACACCTCTTCTCCCAGAAGCTCTCCTGGACCCCATCCACTGCCCCATTACATCTCATTTAGAATTCTTTTCTTGCCACTTGACTCACCTCATATTTCATTTCATGTATCATCTTTCTTTCCCTAGTAAGAGCAGAGGCCTGCTGTGGATCCTTGGACACACATCCAGCACCCTAACTGGATAAATAAACATTTTATGATTAAATATCTCTGACTCCAGGAAAGCAGTTGCCCCAGAGTGCTTACAATACTTAAAATAAAAATGAACATTTTGAAATGAACTTTTTCAAGAGCACATGTTTCTTATTTTCTTGGTAAAATGTGCCCATTGATCCCCGTTCCTAACTTCTCCCAGGCCTCCTGAATCTTTTCAGGATCTCTCTTATCTGCACTAACACAACAAAGCTATAGGGTGAAGTGGCAGAGACACAGTGGTAGGGCAGGGGGTGACAGGTCTAACTCTGTGATGCCGAAGAGCAGGAGGGCAGAAGCAGCCAATGAATGATCAAGTAAATGATCAAGCAAAAAGAACTATTTGGGTAAAAAGTTCGGAAAGCAATTCAAAAAGAGACTATTCCAAATGTTTTGAATAATCAAAACATAATCTAAATAAGTCTTTTGCCTCCAAAAAGAGATTCCTCTCCAGGACAATTTTCATTTGAAGTGAAACAAGATTTGTTTAAAATTTATGCTCATGCATTTTATTCAAACTTTAAACTGATGGGAGGAGGATCTATGCATAAGAGATGGCTATAATTTTGTATCTTAGAAAATATGTAGAATGTATGGATTTTGATTTCATGGATTTAGGGCCTTTATGTCCCCTAGGTTCAGTATTTCTATATGGGGCCCTTGCTCAAGTATTTTGGCCTTTTTTAAATATGAGAGCAAATCAAAGAATAGAATATTCAGTGCACATAAGGACTGGGTCATATTTTGAAGTTGGTCTCTAAGGGCCCAATGGGACAGGACTTGAAGTGATTCTCTTTCAAAGAAACAACATATTGAACAATGGAATGATGGGAGACCATCAGGGTAAGGGGTAACTACAAAATAAAACCACTCAAAAGTGGAAGAGGACCCTGGCATGGGGAAACAAATATTGAGAAAGGAGGTTAAACTTGCTCAGGGTCATTAGTTTATTAAGAGTCATGGACAACCCTTGATTCAAGGAGCTTGGGCTTGTTGTCTAGCTTTTGATTACTTTATTTTATTATTTTATTGGAGAACAAGTAGCAATGAGACAGTTTCAAATCAAATTAGTAGGACAGATTCAACAATTAATACATTGCACATTGTTTTCATAGTGGCTTTTTGTTGTACAAGGTGCATATATGATACTCTGTGTATAAATACTATTAGAACAGATGCCTGTGATCAATGAATTAAGAGAATGTAGCTGCATACCTATCTTTTTTTTAAGCTGAATTATAGTACAGTCTCAATAACTAATACTTTTTACATTGTTATCTTCCTATTGGTTATCCATAGTACAAGAAGCAGACAGGATATCCTGTCCAAACACTATTAGTGCAAATCTTTCTTCTCATAGAATTACGCAAAAGTACTCCATATTTATCCTAACTGTACTGTTTATACAAACACAGAATGGTTCTTCCTTTGTATCCCCTTTTTTTGTTTGGTCTGTCAAAGATGGGTGCTTTATTGTTATTCAATTATTATAGGCGCTTGAATTCAGTGAAACAATCCAACACAGTCCAGCAGTCTACAATATTAGTGGGTTATCTGAAGAAGCTGTAGACTAGAGCCATTTATAGCCCAGCTTATTATTATGGTCTTATTTTATATACCTCATTTTTATACTTTTCTTCTTGGTGGTTAAGACCAAGCTAAAGCAAGACCTGCATAATAAAAAAATGTAGCTTTTGTGTCTAATGAGGTCAGTCAAGTCCCCTCAGGGTTTATCCTGTAACCCTGTACTTCACTCTGTAGATCCTTTGTCATTGTCAGCCATGTAGATGAGTCATGGCCATTGCTTGACCAATTTGCTCTCTGTGAAAGCCTGAGAGAAAGTTTTCTCTCCATGTGACTCTCCTTAGGCACACTATAGATCATTGATCACATTCCTCTGTGGTTCCATAATCTCCTTGATCAGAAAATTTGGGGCACAACTGAGTTCCATGATGTTACAGTACAGGTTCTCATATGTCCTGAGTCTTCACTGACCTTGAAAGGCTAGGGCCAAAATGTTGGCTGAACTTGCAGCTCTTCCATTTCTCCAATTTTTGATCTGCAAACTTAGGTTGTTAACCATCCAGAAGAGAAGCTGATTATTACCCTGCAATCTATGCAGGACAGTTTACCCTAACTATGATTACTTTATTTTATTTATTTATTTAATGTATTTGGTACAGGTCTCACTACATAGCTCGGGCTCCTAGTGACTCTTTTCTTCAGCCTCCCCGGCACTGGGATTATGGGTTAGCTCCACCACTTAGCATGGGGGGCTGGGAGTGCAGGGCTGGCCCAGCACATAGTGCTGGCGATCAAACCCTGTTCCCTGCGCTTGCCTAAGCAGGTGCTTAGTCCACTGAGCCATCTTATCAACTTTATGTTCTCTAGCTTTCTATCTAGCTTATACGCACTTTCTTTCTGTTGTGATTTAAGTTGCTAGGTTTTGTGTTGATTTGGTATATGGTGTTAGGTAACTAGAACATGCTCTTTAAGGACATTTAATTGAAAGCAGAAGAAAAAGAGATAAGAGGGCCATTAAAGGCATTGTCTAGCAATGGGAATCAAGAGGCATGTTTCCCCAAAATACAAAGACACAAAAAGAAACAGGGCAAGAGGCATGAAGGACAGGAAGGGGACTTAGAGAGAAATAAACGATGACAGTGTAATAAGTATCAATGTGTGTTTTATAGAAAGTGCCCCCAGAATTCCCCCCTCTCCTAAAGAGTTGAGACTCCTCCCTAAGAAGCCCGTCCTACTATCTGGCTGTCTTTCACTCTCTGCTTTGCTTTCCAAAGCGATGCTAGCCCCTGAGTAGCATGCATGGTGTTCCAGGGTGTCGTTGGGCACAGAGGGACCCCAGCAAATCACCTCATGCACGTGAGGAAGCTTTCTGGCATTCAGGCTCACCATCCATAGCTCACTAAATGCAGTGATAAAGGTCATTTCTGGGGATCCCGGGGCAGAGGGCCTTCGATGGGATGTGTTATACCATGCTTAGAAGTCGAAGCAGAGTGACTTGGGCTGCTCCAGTAGCAGCACATTTTTTAGGGGCCTCAGTACAAGCACTATTAACAAGAGGATATTCCTAATACTGGACCCACATTAATCTTTCTGGAGGGCCTTAGAGGCCCACCCTATGCCAAGGTCTTTTTTATAATCCCTAATTAGTATTGCTTTCCAGAAACAGAGAAGGATTAATAAATTAAAAGTTTGGAGATGGCTGTTAGAGAGTGAAGCTGCACTAAAACTCTCTCTAATGACATTTTATTTTTCTTTTATATGAATTGTGTGGTAAAATTATTAAATTTCAGTATTAACTTAATAGAATTTCCTCATTCTTTAATTACACTTCTTATTTACAGTTTAATAAAATTAAAACAATGAGTTTTAAGACCTCTGATAACTAGAGATTGCCCATTTCATAAAGAATCAGTAGATGAAGTTTTCTTTATTTTTAATAACAATAATTCCCCACAAATGTTGTTATAAGTCATTCTTGGAGAATCTGTCAGTTGGAAAAAAAAAATAGTTTTCATCCTTGACATTTTTCTCATCATTTTTCTTCTTGGCAAATCTTGTCCCTGAAGGCCTGTCAGCAGTTCTTTCTGGAATTGACTCGTCTGAGCTCCTGTTAGACAGAATTAGCCTGTGCACTTCCTTTCACTAACTGTACCTGCTGGCCTGTTACAATGGAATTTCTTCTCTATAGCTATATTGGCCAGCTATATTTTTCTATTTTTTCCTTATTCCTCATATCTAGCTGAAATTTTGCATCCTTTGACCAACACCTCCCCAACCCAAAGGCTATATTTTAAAACTACTGCTCTTTTTTTTTTTTTAATCCATTGTATTTCATTAAGTATTGAATGTAACACGTAGCTTTCTATAAAAACGTGCGAATCGGAAGTGCTATTTTCACCCGGTTCTTACCTGTAACTTGCATTATCGTCTTTTCTGAACACTGGCAGCACCATTTCTTCCTCCTTTGTACAGAGCTCTTTCTGCTTTCTTTCAATAAAACTTCCAGGCAGTGCAGCGCGACCACTTCTCCTTCCCTTTCAGGGTTTGTTAACTGCTCTTGAGGCCCCGAAAGCCCCCCATACACGCACACTTGCCTGGCGCTCAGACGCCACGCAGCTCTTTCTCCACTTCCTCTTCCACTTCAATCAAAACGATGGCGAGCTTGCCTGGAGGTACTCAGCTCCTTTGGCGTGGGTGACAGCTAATTTCTTGCTTTTATCCAGCAGGGCACCCTGGGAACCTTATTCTTCTCCCTGCAAGCCCGGCTCCTTTCCTATTTTCAGGGGTTCCCGGATGAGCACCTCACCTCAGCCGCCAACAGTACGCTGCTCACCCCCTAACTCCACAGAAAGCACGCGGTCGCAGATCAGTCAGTGCACGCGCATGTGGTCAGGATGTGTCGTGTTCCTCAGAAAGACCTCGCCTGACTCGGCTAAGCTCACAATAGCGCAGAATGACTGGGAATTGGCCACATCAGATATTGAAAGCATATCTTACAAGATTTTTTTAAATTTTATTTTAAAGGTGGCTTTAATATCCTGCTGAAGTTGTGCCTACAACTATACAGTGTCCAACTGATTAACATAGCATCTTGTTCAGTGATGTAATTGGACAATTATAGGAAGTCAAGCCCTACATTTCCCCTTAATTTTTTTATAATTGTCTTTTATACAAATGAAACATTATCTCATCCTGATAGCTATAGAGTTAATAATCTTTTTTTTTAAACTTACGTAGATTCCAAATCCTAAAGTGGAAAAAGATATTTCATGTTAAATATGGAAAAAATTCACATATGTTTGTCTCCTCTTCCTTCTAAACTTCCTTAAAATGACAGTAAAAGAATAAAGAAAGTTGTAAACATACAAGCACAGAAAGGACAAAAAAAAATCTGAATGCTGAAGGACCGCATCCCTAAGCAGGGACCTGTTACTGCCCACCCCACCCCACCTTCTTGGTACCTCCTCCCACCCCTCTTCTCCCCATCCAGTAGGAGAGCCCAGATTCATTCTGGGGAAATTGAACAATAGGAGTAAGACTTACCTTCAAACGGAAGGTAGAAGGCAGCTCTTCCCAGCAGGGGACTGAGGCATTTTAAAGAAAACTCAACAACCTCAGAGAAAAGACTCAGCATCCAACATTTAAAATTTCCCAGTAGAGAAAACTCTTAATGCCAGGCCAGCGCACAAGGGCATCACACACAGCAAGCCCTGCGCCGCTGAGCCCCAGATTTTCCAAACATTTGTCAGTGTCTTACTCATTAGCAGAAATCAAAGCTCAGTAGATAGCTAAAGATTCAGCAGGTAAGCTAGAGATTAAATTAAGTAATTAGAAAAAACAAGCAGTCTATATCCAAAAGAGCCAACTAGAGGAACTTTAAGAAAAAAGAAGTCAACATCTGATTAAGACCACACAGTCATAAAAACCAATCCAAGATACGATGAGAAAAATAATCCTCAGAGGATAATAAAAGATTTTCTAGGAATTAAAAACATAGGGCCTTCAATTAATAAAATTTCTTAGATTTATTTTCTGTATAATTGAACTATTCTAAAAACTTAAATATAGAGGGCTGGCAAGATAGCTTAGCGGTCTAGAGCGCCTCTCAGGGACCGCGGTTCGAGCCCCAGCACCACATGCCATGCCAGCCCCTCCCCGCAGGGCCGGCTGAGCTCACCCCCCACCCCCGCGAAAAAAGAATCCGTGATGTGTAGCGAGACACTGTAATAAATAAAGGAATTAAAAAAAAAACTTAAATATATAATATTTTGTTTAATTTTAATTTGTTATTTCCATATCTATATTTTTACTTCTACTTTCTGTTTGAAGGCAAAGTAAGGAAAATGGCTATTATTTTTAATATATTATTAGAGGGTCAGACTAAGCTCTTATGAATAGATCATTAAAATTCCTAAAACAGAAGACAGAGAAAATGAAGATGGAATTGTAAAAGATATGATACATGAAATATTTTCCAGAAGTGGGAAGTCTCCAGTTCCTCAGGAAACTTCTTGGAACTCTTAAAGAAACTTCAAAGCCCTCATACCAAAATTCATCTCCTAATTTCCAATCTGCCCTGTTTCTTCTCTTGCACTATCTGCCACCTCGGGAGCGGTAGCATCACTCTCCCCATTATTGAGTCCATAGACAAGTCCATGCCAGCTCCAGCTCCAGTGGTCTGTTTAACTTCTCTCCTGTGTTGAACATGTGTCACAGCCTACCATGGAAAGTGCTCAGTGGCGTCGGAATAATGCACCAGACACTAACATGGCCTTGATCTAACTAACAGGGCTGCAAGATCTGATCATCTGAGTAGCTCGGGCTTCATCATGGACCATGGTCCACTTCAGTCTTGGCCCAGCCACATTCTCCTCCTTCAATCCCTCTCCTGCTCATCTTCTAGGAAATAGCAAGCTTCCGGTGAAGAGTTCTTAAAGGTACAGAATCACATGGTTAAAGGCTCCAAACCTGAGGATCTCGGGACACAGAAACTTCCACGAGTCTTAGTTTCTTCAGCTATTGGACGAACATCATGACACCACCTATGCCTGATCTTTCATCAGGACTAAATAAGACAGATAATAAAGAACTTACTCTAATGCCTGCCACAAGGACCTAGGAAGTTGTAACTATGAAATATTCTGCAGAATACCATGCAAACATTCCTGTTTCTACTGGTAACAAGTCATGCGTGTCATTTATTAATTAGCATGAACCTTCACAAACTCTATGTCCTCTGTCTGTGCAAATTCTTGGAGACAATGTATTAACCTCAGTGCAAAGTAGTTGAATAGTGCTTGAAGGTGAGTGGGAGCTGGCTTGTCCCAGTTTTTAAGAAATGTTGATGAAATGTTCCAGAATTTGGTTAGCCTGTTGTTAAACATGGCTCTTATCAAACATTAAATTTCAGAGTCTCCCTAGAGAGACTCTGGCCAGCCAGGGGCTGCACGGGAAGGACTCAGCGAGACCCGGATGCCCCGCGATGTAATGAGACAGTTTCAAAACTGATTAATAGGAGACTGCCCAGGCCACCAGACCCTGAATCGACCCAGAGTGCAGGCCCGGCATCATGTGAGTGAGACTGACCAGGGCCTCCAGATCCTGAAGCAGCCCACAGATCAATCCCATCGTGGAACCCTTCAGCAGAACTCCTTGCAAAGAGGCTAAACGCAAGACCCACCCAGCTGATTCAGGAGCAGAACATCTTGGCAGAGTGACACATAGGGTTCACCTGCAAGGCTGCAGCAGGAAGAAGTGGAGCACAGCAGCCAGACCCAAGCCACACCCACCTGGAAGAGTCTGAACTTCATAGATCCAGACCTGGTGCTAAGGTAATAACTCTATCTAAGCTCTGCACCAAAGGTCAAAAGTCAGTGGTATACACAATGACAGAGAAGGAACAAAAAGCATTCTCAGGCCCCGGGTCCACCAAGTACAAATGCAGAAGACAGTAGCATAGAGGAAACTGGAAATCACACACCTGAAATCTCTGAAATAATAACGTTGGAAGTAAAGAAACAACCGCAGAAAGGTATAGAAGAGATCAGATCAGAAATAATTTCTGAAATAAAAAATGAAGTGACAACTATAATCAAAGAAGTACTAAATACTTCTAAAGAATACACTTATAAAAAATAGAACAGAATATTAAAATAGAACCCCTGAATAAGCAATATAAGAAAGAAATAGAATGTATGTATGAACCAGATTCAAAGTGATATACAGGAAATTAAAACTTCAATCACAAGCTGGCAAATCCATTTGAGTGCACATGAAAATAGACTTTCTGACCTTAAAGACACCATTGCAGTCAGTGAAAAAGTAAGCAAAGATTTCTTAAAAACAACTAGGATGCAGGAAAAAATAATTCAACACCTGCAAGATGGTGCAAAGATGAACAACATGAGACTAATAGGCATCAATAAGAAGGAAGGAGTTAATACAAATGATACAAAAAGAATATAGATGGAAGTAATAGCAGAAAACTTCTCAAATATGGGGCAACAATCTGACATTCATGGAATTGAAGCATATAGAACTCCAAATAACATCAACCCAATTAAAACCACTCCCAGACATACAATAATTAAGATGCCAGAAATTCAGCACAGAAGCAGTATACTAAAAGTCGCTAAAATAAAGAAACATTATGTTTAAAGGAAAACCCATCAGAATAATGGCAGATTTCTCTTCATGAACTATCAAGTCAAGAAGATCAGGGAACAAAGTACTTCAAGTCTTATAAGAAAACAAATTCCAACCCAGACTGATATGCCCTGAAAAACTCTCTTTCAAGTATAATGGAGAAGTAAAATACTTCCATGACAAAGAACAGCTAAAGAATTTAATGATGACAAAGCCAAGCCTATACAGACCACTAAATGATGTTCTAGAGAGGGAGCAAAATGATCACAACCCCATGAAAGAGAATGGAAAGAACTCACCAAATAGGGTAAACAATTAAATAGGAGAGTAAGAGGCATACAATAGTTATTATTTTGTGTACAGCAGCAAAATATTTCCATCAGCACACTCTACAAATGTATTTGTCTTGCACCCTCTGGGTCAAGATTCCATATGGGACTACGGGATGGATTTCAAGGAAATAGCTGTAGCTCAGTCTCACAAGTGACACCTGGCCACCAGTAAATATCATGGTCATTATCCATGTCCACAAAACACTAGAATTTTGTGCGATATCCCATCCCCAAACTGTCAGAAGGGATGGTCATTTATTTGCCATTCCAGCATTTATCTTATGTTTTATTTTTAGTATTTTTTTACTATCATGAAAACTTTTTCTTAGTTCAATTCTTTCGAAACTTTGAATTTTAAATTAGTATTTAATATCCTGAATATTGCTTAATCTTAATTTTTTGTTTTAAGATTTACACTATATCTTTGAATTATAATTTATCTAAAAGACATTTTATGATATCTTTTCCTAGTATTAAAAACTTTAAAAAGTATATTTCCATATTCTGTTAACCTTATATTACTTCTTCCCTGTCCTTTACACACACACACACACACACACACACACACACACATACACACACATGAAAAAAAATATGTGTATAACCCAACATAAGATTGGTACTGTTTCACAGAAATCTTCAATGACCTTTTAAATAAGTGTTCTTCTAATGTATTTTATATAGTCCTGCATAACTATCACTTTGAGAGCTCTTTATTGTTCATCCAGGAGCATACTGCAACTTCTCTTGCCTTTTGAATTATGCTCTTTATTATTTCCTACATGCTACATCTGAAGGTATTAAAATATTTCAAGTTTGTATAACTAGAAAATATTTTACTTTTAGTTTTCAAAGGTATGTTTGCTAAGTATAAAATTCAAAGAGGATAGATCTTTTCTTTCAGTCCTTTAATTAGTCTAGCTTCTTACACACTTGGTCCTTTTTTTTCTTTCTAATGTGGAATAAGTGCTATTTAATTTTGTTCTTCCATAGCTAATATTTTTATGTATACGCTTTAACCATTTTTTTCTTTAAAAGTTTTGGACAATTTCATTTTTGTGTATCTTAGTATGATTTTATTTAAATTTCTTGTGCAAAAGTTTCATTTTTTTGGAAATGTGGTATTATAAGTTGAACTAAATTCAAAAATTTTAAATCTTTAAATATTTATTGCCTACTCCTTTCTACTTTGAGAATTCTAATTATATGAATATAAAAAAGAAAGGAGCAATTAATGCTTATAATTTTTGTTTTTACTTTGATTTTTTTCCTGTCTTAAATTTCATATAACTCCTTAGTTATTGTTTTTCAAAAAAACAAAAGTTATACATTTATATCTGGTAATCTGAAAAATTAATTTGCACATAGCATCATGTAATATAGCAACCATTGATGGATTTCTATTACTTTGTTTAGTGAAATCTTGTATCATGTATAATGCTGTTTTCCACTGTCACTATATGGTATTCTTTAAAAATAACAAAAGAAGAAAAAACAGAATTAAACTGTACAGACTTACTGTTCAAGGAATTAAAAAGCAATGGTAATAAAGAATACATATTGGATGTTTTATTTTCTAATTATTTTACATATCTATGAGAACTGTATGTATGCGGTAAAAATGCTATAGAATCATCCTGTATTGAATATGTCTTTCCAATCTTGAATTCAGTGATATTAAACTGTACTTTAAAGCTGGCCATTCTGGGGCCAGGTAGATGGCTCAGTGGAATAAGCACTTCCCTGGAAAGTGCAAGGGCCTGAGTTCAATCCACAGTTCTGCCCAAAAAAAAAATCCATGAAATTGGCTGTCCTGAGAGTATTTATACCATGGAAGTTGGCCACTGCTGTAGATCCAAGCTCCCACTCCCACCTTGGTGAGCACAGTTGAAACCTTTACCAACACACTAATGAGTAACACCCAGTCATGTAGACATCAGGGATGGAGGAAGATCTCAGCATAAATGACAGCAATCTCTTAGCAAAATCAACCATTCTTAGAAAGTCATTTAATAAAACACTGTTCTCTTTGTGAATTTTTCTTAGTGAATACTGGCTTTAGGTTTATGTTGATTTCTGTTATGTTTGGTTCATTAGTTTCATTAGTCTATGGAAAGAAATGAAGATAGTATCTTTGTATAAGGTAGGTGAAATAGCCAAAAGCTTGACAGTTGTCTGATGACAAGCAGGGACAAATGACAGCCTAGATAAGAACAAATAAATTCTAGTGGTCTGAGGACACTAGCACAGAAGTTCTTGAGCATGTTGCTGTAACAACTCCATTACCCACTGGTAGACAAATGGATGCACAAAATCTGATGTTTATGCAGTGGCATATCACTCCTTTACCAGGAGAAGGAAATTCTGACAGGTGCTATAACACAGATGAACACTGAAAATGCTACCCTGAGTAAAATAAGTCATATATAAAAGGACAAATACTATATGATTCCACTTTTATGAGATACACAGAATAACCAAATTCACAGAAAAGAAGAGGAATGGCTGATCCTCAGGCCAAGGACAGGGAAATACAGTGATGCTGGGTACAGCCTCCCCTGGGCCAATGGAAAGTTCTGGAGCCAGAGGTGATGGTTGTACAGCAATGTGACTGCTCTAAATGCAACTAGGTGGTACACTGAAAATAATTAAAATAATGAATGTTGTTATGTATGCTTTATCATAATAAAAATGTCCAATATGTGTGTTTAAACATGTACCTGTATTCTCTACTGCTTTAATATAACATATGGCATTTTCTACTGCTCTAACTTAAGCATATAATGAGTATGAAGATCAATATTGTCACTGTAAGAGAAAAAGAGCAGGGTGGGCAATGCAAGTCTTCTCTGGTTGAAGTTAAAAAGAAGGCAAGTTGCTCTTAGTAATAACAAAAGAGTGCGAGAGCATGACAGAAGTTGCAAACAGGTCTATGAGGTGGTTCAAGTACTCTTGGCTTTCCAGCTATTCTTACAGAACACCATTTCGGAGCATTAACCCATGTGTTCGCCACACTCCCACCTGCCAGGTCACTTCCTGTTCCCTGTAGCCCCGCCCTTTCTGAGCCTGGCCCTGGGCTGCTACCATCTCACAAGATTCTTCCTGAGGTTTGGGTTTCCATAGTCTGTACCCTGAAAGGAACGTGAAATGATCCAGGGGCTATTCACGGTAGTGGAGACCTGAAGGAGCATGATCCTCACCCTCCTCTACCTGCCTCTCCCAGACAGTGCGGGACCACAAGTGCATCGCCCAGGCTATGCTGAAAGCGCAGCAGTGGAGGAAGGGGAGGTACTGTCGGGCCAGAGCTCTGGGCTGGCCAGAGAGGGGCATGCGCAGCAGCAGCAGAGCCCGAAGCCATGAGGTAAGCCTTGGATGGGCAGGCTCTTGGACAACTTCGTGGAGATTTTTTTTGTCTTGGAAGGAAAATC
This sequence comes from Ctenomys sociabilis, assembly GCA_004027165.1. Taxonomy (NCBI): domain Eukaryota; kingdom Metazoa; phylum Chordata; class Mammalia; order Rodentia; family Ctenomyidae; genus Ctenomys; species Ctenomys sociabilis. The sequence continues at coordinate 150,405 of PVKA01000180.1, forward strand.
CCTAGACTAAGAATAAATGACTGAGATTAAATTCCTGCTGCTTCCATAGAGTGATACTGCAAATCAGAGGAATGAAGAGAATGACTCGTATGTTTTCCACATGTGAGTTTATGTGTGGACATATGCACCTACTACACAGTTCAGGGGCATCCAAGAAAACTCGTGAAGCAAGGAACACAGTGGAACCAACAAAGTTTAAAATGCAATGAGAAGAAAGGTGAAGCACCTACAAAGGAGGCAAAGCCCCCAGCATGAGGGGATGGTGGAGGGAACAGCAACTGCATTCGTGCCCCAAAGCAATGACCTGGTGCACAAGGACCTGCGTGCCAGCAGGAGGCCTGTCGTCAGACTGTGCCAGTCGTCCATGTGAGGTCACCTTGATGGTCTGGAGGGTGTAACCATCTTCTCTGACTCACCCTGGCTAAAGATCAATCCTGTCTTTTCTGCCTGGAAATCTAAGCCCACAGGTTTCCATTTTGAGTTCTTGATTCAGGTGACATAAAGGTATCCATGGAGCTTTTCAGGTCACACTTAACTTCTCCCTGGTGTCTTCCTGCTGGACCACAATGGCCGCTGCTTCCCACGCGTCTGCCCTCTGTCACCATCTCACCTTTCATATTCCTGAGCACCCGCGATGCTGTGACCTTACCTCCTCATTTCAACCTGTCTTCAGCGGTAGGATCAATACCTGCTGCTGGGCTTTTATTCAAGTGATGGATAGCTTCGGAAAGGCTTATCTGAGCTGACTTGCTGTCTCCATCTGATACTCCCAGCCAGCCTTCAGCCTGGGAGTCTTCAAAAATGTCCATATTCTAAGGAAAGATGGATGACTCCCTGTGTCCCATGGAAAGGTAAATCTTTTGATCAAAGAGGGAATTTGGTTCTTTTTGTTTCAAGAAGTCCTCGGAAAGCTGTTAATAGATTATCTTTCTTTTCTTTCATTGTATTTATGTCCCAAACTAGGAATAGACTTAGGTCTTGAACTAGGTTTATAAGCAGAACATTTTGCATCAAATACATTTTCCCTTTTGTTCAGGCCCCCAAGATAGTGAGATTTCCTGAAATAGCCAAATATTCATTTGGACACCTAAGTGAGACCCTCAATCTGAGTGATCCCCTCAAGCGTTTGACCTGAATTTGTAACCTCAAAGAAAAGAGATGTGGCACATTCTACACAGAAATGCTGTTTCCAAGCCTTCCTTCTGCAGGTGGCTTCAGTTTTGTACTTAGTTACTCTTCCGAAAATATGGTCAGATCCTTACCAGTCTTTCAGAATCTGTCCTTTTGATTTAAATTTTAAGATACTTGTCAGAGAGATCTCCAAATTGTACCAAATATAGTAGAAAAACATTACCTCCCTCCTCCACCGAAAGTGTGGACTATTACTTAGACATCATGGAGCTTGAGAGGTAGAGAACTGAAAACAGCTATGAGAATGATTATAACACAATAATGTCACCCAAAAGAAAATAAAAGGAGTATTTGTATGAATTCTGAGGTAGACATGAGAGGGTTTTCCAACTAAGGGGCACTTACTAAGGAATCCAAGCCAAGCATGGTGGTACATACCTGTAATCCCAGCATTCAGGGCTGAGCAGGAATATCACCAAGCATTTGAGGCCAGCCTGAACTACATAGCAAGACTCTGTCTCAAAAAAAAAAAAAAGCGAAGAATCCATAACACAATGGGATTTATTTTAGCTGAAGAATGGGTAAGATTTTAAGCAATATAGAAAGTTGTGGGGATAATTTTTGGTTTGGAAAATAAATAATAGTATAACTGTTGTCTACTTTATATTGTTTTATTTTAGCATTACTATAAAAGAACAGCTATGTTCCTGAAAACTTGACTATAAAGTAGATTTCTGCACCAGACACTGGAGGCTATTTTTCCCTCAGTGAATTACATAGTCAAGTCAGAAATGAACTTCTGGGGCAGAAGAACCAGGTAACTTAATTAAAAGTTTAAAATATTCATATTTAACAAAAATGTTATTCAATAACTTCGAGAGGGCTAGGGATGTGCATGCTCAGTAGTAGAGTTCTTGCCTATCATGCACAAGTCTCTGGGTTTAATCTCCAGTAAGACACACACACACACACACACACACACACACACACACACACACCCCAAACAAAACAACCATGAAAGATATAGTGCTAAGGAAAGCAAAATTCTGTTTCAAGATGTCTCCAACCCAAAATGAAAAGTCCACAGGTGACCATTCCACCACGTGACAGGTGACCTTCCCCAAAGACACCAGCTTCTAGAAGTGGGGAGTAACAACAAAGCAAAACAAGAACAAAAAGCCACACTTATGAGCAATTGAGAGCAGAAACCTAAAGAACATTGGAATGTGAAATCCTAATATTATTTTAAAAAAAGCTTTTTGAGGAGAATTGAGGCAACCATTGTATACTGGATTTTAGGCCTAAGTAATTTCTGTGGTCTTCCAAATGGTAAACAAGACGGGCACGAGTCAAAAAGATGTCAGGAAAAAGAAAACTGATGGAGTCAGTGCAAGCTTGACAGTAAAGAAAACAGAGAAGAAAAAGCGGGCAGTGAGGGCTGCCTTGTCCTGGGGACTGCTCTAGCTGGGAAGTCAGAAGTGGATACACAACAGAAAGAGCGAGTAAGGGTCTGGAGGTCAAGAGGGACAAGAGCCAGGCAAGGCGTGACTGGGAAGGTCGAGATGACACCAAAGTATGTCACAGGGTTTTTCTTGCAAAATGAAACAACAGCTCTTATTCTAGTTCTAGCTAGAAATACAGCAGAGAACTCATTCTCAAAATGAATTCTTGTTACGACAAAACAAAGTAATAAAGTAGCCACGTTCCATATCAAGCAGGCATATTTGAGTCACATAAAGGAGCTTAGACCTCTGCCTGACTGTTACAGCACACTAAGCAGTTTGTCACTGTGCCCTCAGCGCAGCTGAGGGTGGACCTGCAGGCAGTGGACGAAAAGGGAAAATGAAAACAAACTGGAGCCATGAGGCTGGGCCAGAGCACCTGTTTCTCTTGACATGTCCTCGAGGCTCCTGGGACTCCTTCACGGCTCCAAGGGTAACCGTAGCATAGCCCGCTGCTGACCCTTGGCACTGCAGTGTGGTGTGGCCCACGTTCCTGCCCAGGAGACCAGAAGTGGAAGAACTGAAAGTGTAAGAGCCAGGAAGCAAAAGGGCCAGCTCATGAGCACCGAAGGAGCCACAGGGCTGAGCAAGAGGCTTCCAGCAGGGGCCTTCAGCCAGTCAGCCTGACTTCAGTATGCAGACGAATTCATTCCTTATACATTTACGAAACTGTTTGAAAGAAATGTGATGAACAATTGAAAATCTCAGAGGACAGCGTCGGGCAACTGCCCCCTCCTGTGGGTGTGGCCCTATTATTGGAGGTCCGGTAGATCTTGGGTTTGGTAGCTCTTTGACCGTTCTCTGAAACAGTTTAGAAATGTCCTTTTGGAAAACTAGAAAAATGACTCCTCCCCTAGTGGCTTTTGAAATAATCAAATAATTTGTACTATTGATGAACCCAGGTAGACCCCAGAGCTCAGTGGTCAACTACTTTTCAAGACATATTGCTATCCCTACCACCTCCCACACCCCATTAGACGTCCTGGTCTCCTTGCCTGCATTTGAGATTCAGAATTCCAAAGCAAAAGTTCCCAAATTCATAGTCCACAAGGAAGTCTTGTCTGGATTACCTGGGAAGACTTTTTTTTTTTAAGACTACATAATTTGGTACACGTGGACCTGAAAACTGTCCCAGACTAAGAGATACTATTTAAAATGAATAAACTAAGAAATAAAAGCAAAGATGTATATTTAGATAGGCTGGACAAGATGGTTGAAATATTAAAACACTTTGCTACAAGTTGCAAGAGCCACATCTATGACCTTCTCTTACCCTTGTTGAATGGTAGCCTTGAAAGATGCATCCATGTATCTTCAGAACATGTGAAGGTGTCCTTATTTGGGAAAAGGATCTTTGAAGATACAGCTAAGGATCTGGAGATGAAATCATCCTGAATTATATGGGTGGGGTAACTCCAACAGCAATGTTATTCTAAGAGAGAAAAGAAAAAATACAGGCACACAAGACAAGGTCATGTAAAGACAGAGGTAGAGATTGGAGTGATGGAATCACAAGCCACAGACACCTGGAGTGACCTGAAACCAAAAGACACAAAGCAGGGCTCTCTATTAGAGACTTCAGAGAGAGTGAGGCCTTCCTGATACCTGGATTTCAGACTTCTGCCCTTCAGTACTATTTGATGGTGCATTTCTGTAATTTTAAGCCACAAAATTAGTAATAAGGTGTTAAAGAAGCCACAAGAAATCAGTGTACCTGTATATGTCACCTAACCCTATGGAAAGGGAATGCCTAGTACAGCAGAGGTCTCCAGGCAGAATTCAGACTGGTTGGTAGACATACCTTACCTGTTTCTAAGCATTGTGAAGAATATCTTGAATAAAAGTGTAAGCACACTGTTGAACGTTATAGATATAAACATGAGAACTACTTGAAACAAAAATGTTTAAAATACAATTAGGAGATAAAATCATGCAAAAAGAAAGAGTGAACTTTCACTTTGTTCTCTTTTGAAGTATTTGAAACCTCATTTCTCTGTGCCTAAGTTTTTCATACTTTGCAAATTACTGAAAAACAGGAAACACCACATAATCCTGATAAACTGACCTTTGTAAATACCTGCACGAGACAACAGCTAAGTGCTTTCCAAGAAGCCCAGCCAGAGGTGAAATTGAGAAGCTGAAAAGGTGTTCTGGAAATTTCCAACATAGACAATCCAAGGATCAAACAGAAAATGTCAAATATCTGAGAAGCCCCTCCACAAAGATCCTTTAGGTTTTACTATATTTAAAGCCTTTGTCACTTGAAGTGGACATAATTTGTCCGTGTCTGTACAGGACTGTGTAGGGCAAACCACTCATCCATGAGTATAGATGTTGCTTTGCATCTCATTATGTACACCACTGCATCCTGTGATATTTGTGATCAGGAGTGATTATCACATGCATAAAGCCATGCTAATGTTCTATATGAATAGAAAATCACACTGAGAAGGAGAGAGATCTATGACATCTTGTTGACAGTCTCTACCGCGGTAGGCTCTGCCCAGAGTTCTAGTTGCAAAACATTGATTTTATAATAGCAATAAAGTTTACAAATGACAAAAATATGAGCTTGTTTACTCCTGGAAGGTTTTATTATTCCTGTAAATTCTCAGTCAAATACAGAGATTGTGATATACTTCATGAACACACGAGCCAGAAGGACCTCAAGGGAAGAGAATCAATAGAAATAAGTTTGCAAAATCAATTGAGAGAATTCTCATCCTTAGATTAAAAGATGAAGTTTGGGGAATATATTTTTAAAATTGCATTTTTTTAATATATGGAGCAAAGACGAAACCCAGGCAGAAATGAAAGGAAAGAAGGTTCATTTTCAATCCTTCTTATGGTTCCTGTGATGTTTGCACCAACAGAAATTTCTAGGATCTGGATGTCCCCCAAGAGTCAGAAGCTACCCCAGACCTGGTGAAGCGTGCCCTTGAGGCTCCCTCATGTGACTGCGCAGACGGAGGCTGTTCGGTAGGTCCTGCTGGGCAGGAGGCAGGGGCCCGGGCCTTGTTATGTTCTATGCATCTCTTCCACAGGGTAGCACCTAACAAAAACGCAGCAGCTCCTCTCCACTTCATGAGCGCACGTAGTTCTCATCCACATAGCATCATCTATCCATCCCAGCTTTCGGTGTGCTGAATGTACTTAGTGAAGCACATATTTTTTTTTTCCTTTTTCCCTTTGCAGAATCTGCTTTGTAATCCCCTGAAATACATTGCCCAGATTGTAACTCTGGTTTTACTTATATCATAATATGCAGGAAGTTCAAAAATAGCAGTGATGCAGTCAACTCCACCAGTAAGAGCCGTCCTCCCACAGGTGCCCAGGGCTCTAGCTCTTCTGCTCTGGTGCCCTTGACTCTACCTCAGCAGCCAGCTGAGAAGTCTTAGTCCCAAGTCTCCTCTGTTGGTTCAGAGGTGAAAATGGGGCACAAGTTGATCTAAGCAGAAGGAAACACTGAAAGGGGAGAAACAACTGATGCTTTCTCCCAGGAGATGAGAATGGCACCAGTTGTTATCAGCAACCATTTTTCAATGAAGTGAAGAAGCCAGAAAGTCAAGCATTAGAGAGGAAGACAGACTAGAAGACACTGGTGATGTTGTTGAGTGTCTGGATCAATTTTCACATAAAACTCTCCCTACTCTGGGGTTTTCTGCCAATAAATTTCCCTTAATCATTTAAGCCAATTAGAGTTTGGTTTTTCTTACATGCGGCTAAAATCTATATTTGGTATATTAACTTTAAGAATGACTAAATCAAAATGAAGTATGGCCCACAGGTGTTTAGCTACTTGGCATGCAAATACCTAAGTTCCTTTTCCAACAATAAAATGAAATGTTGATGCCATCCCTAACTGACTATAATTACTAGGGACCCTAAGACAGTCCTAGGAGCTTATCCACAGGCCTCACACTAGAATTTGAGCTCTGGATAAACTTGCCTTCTCCCATATTGCTTGGTATTTACTGAAGATACCCTGACCAGGGGAAAGGATGAGGTTATTCCAGGAACATCTCAGCTTCCCTAGGATTTTTGGGCCAAGGAATGAGTTCTGTCACTACCAATAGGAGGTCTTGTTCACACCAAGGTTTGGCAGAATGAAGACAACTTCCCATACAAGTGCTGGTCTCCGTATATGTGCACTAATATTTATAGACCAGCCAGTTAAAATAATTCACAGGAAAAGCTCCCTAGCTTTACCACTAGGCCTTCTGTGTGAAGAGCCACAGAAAGGTTAGAAGAAAATGTTCCTGAAGGGTTGCTCTGTGAACCCAAGGTATTTTTATTTATTTTATGTTATTTTATTTTATTTTTTTCTGTAGTTAGGACAGGGTCTACAGAGTCCACAGGGTTTCACTACATGAATCGGACTTGTAGTGATGCTCCTGTTTTTAGCCTCCCAAGTGCTGGGATTACAGGTGTGTGCCATCACGCCCAGCCTCCATCGCCATCTCAGTGTACCCCATGGGTGAGGCCCACACCTCTGCAGGTGCTTCGGTCCACTGAGCTATCAAGCCAGCCCTACCCAAGGTATTTTTAAATAGGTACTTGGTACATTGATCTGATAAACTTATTTATCTATATCTTACCTACAAATTGATATTTAGGATAAATAAAATCAAGAAAATAAAATTAAGAAACTAGATGAGATCTAGTAAAATAAACATGAAAGTTGAAAAAGCAAATAAGTATGGGATAAACACTAAAATATTTTATGCAGTTGCAGTGGGTGAACTATAGTTTTGTTTCTAACTTTCCAAATAAACCAAAGCAAAAAAGGGTGATAAATATACCTCTGAAGGGTTCAAAGAGCTCAACGGATTTTTTAAAAGTAAAGAAAAGGAACAAATGCTCCTACTCCTTCCTTCTGCGACTACTGTCTTTGCCTTCCTGGAAGCCCTTCCTTCGGGATCAACCCTCCTGTAGTCCACAATGACCCTTAGTTCCTGTGGCAGGAAGACCACCTCCCTCCCCACCCATCCCTGTACTGGGAGAGGGGTGGGTAGTTCAGTCACATCCGGCCAAACTGAGCACTTCACCCATGTTGGGGCCAGGCCAATCAGAGAACATCTTAAGTTCTACAGGAAATGCTGCCATTTTGGTACTTGGCCAGAGTGTGTGGAATTTGCTTTTCACAGAGCCTTAGGCTGTAGAGATGCTTCCATGGGCGTGTCATCTTTGGATCACCTTTGAGGAAAGCAGACCTATGAGATGAAGAGAGATACTACATGGATTTGAGTGTCTGAACACCTGGCCTGTTCATTTCTATGGTCTAGCTTGACACAAACCAGATGGCGTCGGGTTCTCTTAAACCTACTATAATCCCATAAACCTGAGAGAGAATGCACACACTCACCAAAAAATCGGCTGAATCAAGGAATAAGACACATACCTGGAGGTAGGAGAAGGTGGGTCAATATTGATCCTAATACCCACAGTCTTTGCGTACTCTCTGACAAAATGCCAAAACATTATACACGCTGGCCCCTTCATAGCTGTGGTTGTTTTATGAAACTGTATGCTTATTTTTCTTTAGAACTTATCAGACCATGAGTCACTTAAGTGATCTTATATGACTGATCCTACTTATGAGCTGTGCATACTATTTGAGTAGCCACCCGTTGGAGAGCAGATGGCACACCAGAGTGTCAAGAGTTCCCTTCCTGAAAACTCCACCCTTTGTAACTGATGTGCCCGCTGTGGAAGGACCGGCTTGTTCCAGGTAGTCTGTATTTATCAATAGAGTGCTAACATTGTAAAAATAAAGCAATTATACTCAGGTGACAAAGCTAAATATTATGTCACTATATGAAGCAAATGGCATTGCTAGTCATTTCTTACAGATATGATGCTTTATAAAAGCTGCATTTCAAGGCATTGAGTCGGCAGGGAGTCCTTGTCAACAACCTGCCATTCCTGGCTAAATTAAGTAATCATCTGGTTACTATATTTAGAAAGCGCATGCAGGCTATGGAACATATAGTGATCTCTAAATGGTGCCTTTATCTTTGGGGGACACCATTACAAAGAAGTGGAGATGCATATGCTTTGGAGAAAAAAAATGGCCTTTCTATTAGAACCATGAAACTAGAAGAACATCGTATATAAGTTATACATGCCTCCCAGAAGATCTAGGGGTGATCTGGCTGTCCATGAAAACAATGCAGCAGGTCTTCCCATTTTCCTCAGAGAGTTCTATTAATTTTAGGTTCTTTAACCTTCTTACTTCTACCATGAGCAAAGCTTTTAAAAGTCTTCACTCAGATTCTTTCAGGCCCCTTCCTTCTGTAGATGGTACTTTACAACCCCCAGCATAGGCATTTATCATTTTTAATGACTCAAGTGACTTTGGGAATAATGATGGCAGCGTCTCCTTATCCTGCTCTTACAATGTTGTAGGCATTACACAAATAATATTTGGCTAACTAAAAGACAAAAATGAGCATGTGTGTATGTGCACACATGTGTGTACATGTCCAACTACATAGTGTTTATTGTGCAGAATAAATGTACAAGATGTATGATTTTGGTCCTGTTTTATAACAAAACCAATGCACAGAGATGTATGAAATTTGCTAGATATCTCGTAACAACTAAGACACAGAAGTTGGTCTAGCTAACATCTGAGACACATACGTGGAGGTAGGAGAAGGTGTTTTATGAAACTGTATGCTGCTACACCATGGCTGCCTCCTAGATAATCTGAGCTTCTGTTGCAAAGCCATGCCCTCTTTCCCAGGCTGCAAAGTGCTCTCCGCTTCCTTCATTGCTGTCTATGGAAGTACAGCACCTGTGTTCAGATGTCCTGAGTTCTCTGAAAAGAATAAACAAAAGGCTGTGAAAATTAATAAAAAAAGATGGGAAGAACGGTGGTGTGAGATCATAAGTCTGCCTGGGGTCTGATTTCCAGCAGGCCTGCTCCAGCTCACCGAGTCTTGCCCCCCGGGGACATGTTTGTCTTCATGCCTGGGCTCCAGCTGATTGCCGTGGAAAAGACCTCAGAACTTCACTATTTCTGAGAACTGCTTGCAGGGAGTAGTGAGAAGAGAAGAGTGCAGGCAGCCCAGGCTGGGCCCAGAGACATCAAGTCTGCGTGTCAGACTCCCAGGCTTTCTTCTGTACCTGAGATCTGCTCTGTGGCCAGCAGGCACACAGGCCTCCTGACTCTCCCTTAGAGAGATGAGATGCTAGAAACTCCACAGGGGCAGGGAAAGGGAACTTGTTAGGGAACGGTGAGCAATTTCAAAAAGCCTATTTGAAAGAAGTACTGATAATGCACAAAATATTTGTCTAGAAGACATAAAGGACCTCTAACGCCTATACAGCATCTGTCTAGGAGAGTGAAATACTAGCAAGATATTCTAGATATTTGCCTGCTAATAATTCTAGGTTAACCCACTGGTGCTCAGAGAACATATTCTTTTATGATTCTAATCCTTTTAAACAGATTGTTATTTATTTAATGGCCCCAGCACAAGGCGAATTTCCCATATGCAGTTGAAAGAGTATTCGTCTGTTGTTGGATGGAATGCTACATAAACGTCAGTCTGATTGGTTGCTCAGCAGTAGAGTTCTGGTGTTCTTTGTCATTTCAGATTTTTTATTTTTCTGACAATTACTCAGAAATTACCATTTCTAACAATTAAATTATCCAGCTATAATTTTTGGATTTTTTTTTTCTTTCTTGTTGTCACTTGTTGCTTCATATATTAGGAAGGGCATAGGATTTTATAATTTCGGTTTTTTTTTTTATGTATTTGGAATAGGAGTTCACTAAGCAGCTCAAACTCATAGGGATCTTTCTATCCCAGCCTCTCAAGCACTGGGATTATAAGCATGTGCCACCACACCCCTTCTCAGGGGCCAGCTCAGTGTGCCCAGGGGTAGGGCTGGCATGGCAGGGGGTGTCAGGGATCAAACCCTGGTCTCTGTGCTTGTCTCAGCAGGCGCTTAATCCACTTAGCTATCTTGCTGGCCCTAGGCTCTTATGTTTTCTTGATAAATTATTTCCTTAGTCATCATTAGTGCTCCTCTTTATCTTTAGAAATACCATGGAAAGATTACCATGTCCAATATTATGAGCCATCCTGCATTCTTATGTTACTTAAAATTTTAGAACTTTTTTTACATCTTTGAATTTTTAACCAATCTCTTTATAGTCACAGTGGTTTTCTTGTAGAGACAATCTCGTTGCTTTTTTTATCATGTCTGACCGTCTCTGTCTTTTAAGTGGAGAATTCAGATCATCTAATTATTGATACCCTTGAAAGAAACATAAAATTAGCAAACCCCCTTTTAAGTTTACTCATACGCTTGCATTTCTAGGGCTCTTCATCTCTTTACTCGATCCAAGTTTCCATCTGGTACCATTTTCATTCTGTTTGAAGAATTCTCTTCAATATTTCTTATGGCAATGAATTCCCTCTGCTTTCGGTATTCTGATAATATCTTATTCTTCAATTTAATTTTTAAGGATATTTTCTGCTGGATATGAAATTCTTAGTTAATGTTGTTCTCTTGTTTTCCCAGTCCTTTAGAAATGCCATTCTATCTCTTCTGACCTAGACAGCATCTGAAAAACTTCTGTGACTGGACATAGTTTTGCTTTTGTGTCACATCTTTGTTCTGTAGGTGCTTCTAAGATTTTTCTCTTAATCACTGATTTTCAAGAATTTAGCTGTGACTTGCTGTGGTGTGTGTGTGTGTGTGTGTGTGTGTGTGTGTGTGTGTGTGTGCACCTATGTGTGCTTTTCCTGCTTTAAGTCCCATTAATTTTCATTGAAGTTGGAATTTTCCTCATCATTTCTTCAAAAATATGTCCTTTTCTTTTGAGACTCTAACTAACTGTATGTGGAATTAATTAATATTGTCTTAGAGGTTATCATTACTCCTATTTTATTGTTGTTGTTTTGTTTTTAGTGATTTTTTTTCTCTACATACTTAAAATTGTATCGATTCTATTTTTATGTTTTCAAGTTTGCTAATCTTTTCTTCTTCCATGCCTAATCTTTGGTTAATTCCCTCCAGTAAAATATTTTTTTCAGATATTGCATTTTTTGTATCCAGAAATTCCATTTGCCTCTTTTTATCTTTGTTTTTTTTTTTTTTTTTCAGAACCGGGGATTGAACTCAGGCCCTTGTGGTTCCAGGGAAGCGCTTATTCTACTGAGCCATCTCCCCAGCCTACCTCTTTTTATCTTGTACTTGTTTACCAGCTTAATGTATTTACAATGACCATTTCATAACCTTTCCTGCTAATTCTGTCTGTAGAACTACCTGCTTCTGGTATTTCTTTTCTGATTATTTTGCTTTGCTGAATATCTTGTGATTTTTTTCCCCCTCTTGGTTTCTAGGTAATCAAAACAATGAGTGTGATGCTGCGAAGGTTTAGATTATTTTTGTTTATTGTTTTACTTTAAATAGTGTTGAGCTCTGTTTTGGCAAGCGATTACACTATTGGCCTTCGGGTTTGTTCCATCTCAGTCTGTTCCCATGGCTTTCCTGTCACACGTCTAGTATATTTTCATGCCAAGGGTTGTTCAGTCTTACTGTTCAGGCATGGCCCCCTTGGTCTCCACCAAAGACTTTGGTGAGCAACAAGAGCTTTCTTCCTGTTCTGTGAACTTACAGCTCCCTAGTTCCACATTGCCCTGCCTCATGGAGTCTTATTTTATGCACGTTTGGGTTGGTCATCAGCAAAGATTCCTGGGGTCTTCCGCGTAGACTTCTATGAAGTGCTATTTCTACATATCAAGATTGTGACCTGCAGCTTTCAGGCTCCTCAGCCCCTCTGATCTCCTTCTCCTGAATTCAGAATTAAGTTTCTCCACTGGAAACTTTGGCTCAGCAAGTGTTTATTAAGCATATAAGGTTTAAACTACAATAGTGAAGAGTCTTCAGGATAGCTGACCTCCTCCAATTTCGTGTGTGTGTGTGTGTGTGTGTGTGTGTGTGTGTGTGTGTGAATGTGTGTGTATTTTAGGTAAGGGTCTATAGAGTGTTCAGGTTCTCACTACTAGATCTGACTCATAGTGATTTTTCTGCGTGCAGCCTCCTGAGTGCTGGAATTATAGGTACATGCTATCACACCCAGTCTCAATTCCTGTCTCAGCACGCCCCAGGGGCAGGGGCAGCTCAGCAGGCCAGGGATGGCACCCCGGGCCCTGTGCCTGATTGCAGGCTCTTTGATCCACTGAGCTGTTTGTCCAGGCCTACTCCAATTATGTGAGAAGTAGCAAATGCAATTGGCCAGCATCACGGAACACATATGCCACCCTAAGCTAGAAACCCATTTGCTTTACTTTTAAGGAAAATCTTCATTTCTTTGATTTATTAAACTATAATCTGCCTTGTAAAAGATCTGCAAGATCTATTCAGGAGACCAAATATTAACGATGAATGAACTTTTCAAGCTAGAAGTACTGAGCTTCAGTTTGACTTGTAGAGGAGAAGCACAGGAAAGAGAAAAACAACATCATAAGCTTCCAGATCCAAATCAGTGAAGTGAATTAAACAAGAATGACTTAAACAAGCATTTAAAGCAGCGAAGAGAGAGCCAAGATTTATTTAAAAGTATGTAAATTTGGTTGTTTTTTATTTATTTTATTTTATTTTTAATTAATTTTATTGAGAAACAAATAGCAATGAGATAGTTTCAAAACCGATTAGTAGAACAGTTTCAGTAATTAGCACATTGTCTATTGTTGTCTTCATAGTAGTTATTCATAGTACAAGATGCAGAAGTGATATTCTGTCCAAACAGTACTAGTACAAATCTTTTTTCTCAATGAATTAAGAGAAAGTAGCTGTATATCTACCCTAATAATTTTGTATATAACAATACAAAATGGTCCTTCATTTATGTCCTCCTTTTTGGTTCAGTTTTGTCAGAGATGGGTACAAGAAATTGAACAATATCTACAATTCAATGAAAATTTAAGCACAACTTAGCAGAATTTATGGAATGCAATGAAAGCAATTCTTAGAGGAAAAATTTATAGTTATGAACTCACACATTAGGAAAACAGAACAGGGACAAACAAATGCCCTAATGCTACACCTCCAACATCTAGAAAAGGAGAGCAAACCAAACCCAAAGCCCAAAGATGGGAAGAAATCATAAAGATTAGAGCAGAAATTAATTCAATCGAGGGCCAGGGAGATGGCTCTGTGGAATAAGCACTCCCCTGGCAAGCACATAGGCCTGAGTTCAATCCCTGGTTCCACAAAAAAAAAAAAAGAAATTAATTCAATGAAGATGAAGAAAACAGTTCAAAGAATTAACGAATCAAGAAGCTGGTTCTTTGAAAGTTTAAATGAAATTGATAAGCCTCTAGATAACTTCATCAAAAAGAAGAAAGAAAGAATTCAAATCCAAGCAATAAGGAATGAACAGGATGCAATTACCACAGACCCAGTGGTTGTCTCTGTAAAAAAGCAGTGCTGAGGTCATCTATCTGTAGGAAAAGAGAAAAATAAGAAATACTTCCTCACTTCCACACTAGCCTTTTGTTTTCTGGTTTTGCCTGTGATTTCAGGTAGAATGGAGACACTTGCTTGCTTCAAGAGGTCAGAAAATGCTGAGAAACTCTTCATGAATCTGTAATTTTTTTGCAAGCCTGGCTTCCTCAGATACAGGCGCTTAGAACCCAGAAAGCAATTCAATATCTTTGTGTGTGTGTGTGTGTGTGTGTGTGTGTGTTCCTGTTAACAACAGTATATAACTATAAATCCAACTCACATAATAATGCTTTCTTAATCCTACAGGTCTTGAATCTTTGACTACTGAAAGCCTCTGAAGATACAACATTACCACTTTCCTTCAAATCTCAGAGATAGTCTACCTCTCAAAATGCAAGTGGGCCAGAATTTGCCCGAAGTCAATGAGTGTTTTTTGGATTTCACCCTGACTCAGCAGGGAACACTTCTGCTCCCACAGGTACGTGTGTTTCGAAACCAGTAGTCTGGGTTTATGGGACCTGTGTGGAGGGTGCAAGCTCTGGGTGGAACTGTAGCTGCTCCAGAGGAACCATGTTACTTGTGGTTTTGCTGCATTGCATTATGGGCTGCATAATGCCTTTGTCCTGTTTTACCACCTCATCTCCAGTGACCACTCATTATAGTGCTGTGTTTTTTCCCTTACCATTTTTTTTTCCACAATGCAATATGCAAGAGCCAAAGCACCTAGGGTGCACACGTGCCTCAGTATATGCCCAGGAGCCCTTATCACCTGATCTCAGTGACATTGGTGAATAGTCTCCAGGAAGCCTCCTCCAGGACATCTTCTGTGTCCTCTAAGCCAAGGTACGATGCCTGATGCTTGGGGCTGACGTCACAGACCTCCTTGAAGATCCACCTTGATGGTCAGTCAGTTCTAAGCTGAGCTCGGATGTAGCTGCTGTCAACACCGGCTCCCAAAGCGGACGCTAGCATTCCAGGTAGCTCCTGTCCCTCTTGGATGCACTGATTCAGGACTTCTGACAAAACATTAATCAATTCCAGGATTTTCTGAATAACTACTGCTGAGAACTCTCCCACTGCTCCAGATTCAAGATGGGCACTTGTTGATGATGCAAATGCGGAGGCCTGGCTCTGGAATCCACACTTTTAACCCCATTAGAGGGTGTACCCAAGACACATTGAAAAACACTGACCATTGTTGACAAGTATAGCACTGGGCTGGATCTCTAAATTCCATCTTCTAAAAGTGCACTTTAAGGTCTGGCCAAATAGCTCAGTGGATTAAAGCACCTGCAAGCAGGTGCTGGGGTCGGGAGTTCGATCCCTGGCTTGCGGAGCCAGCTCCACCCCCAGGGCATGCTGAGACATGACTGAGACTGGGCGTGGTAGCACGCCCATAATCCCAGCACTCAAGAGGCTATAAATAGGAGAGTCACTTTGAATCTGATTTAATAGTGAGACCCTGAGCTGCCTGTAGACCTTTCCCTAAAATACAGGGGGATAAAGTGCAAGTTGTAACGAGAGTGAATAAGCTATTACACTCCGGTCTTTGTCACCGGATATCAGTAATTGAATGAAGCATGGCTCTAACTTTGCCAGCTGACATTATTCTAGTTCAACTTCATCATGCTGTTACCCTAAGGAGGATCACCAGCAGCTTCATGTGCTGATCTGACCTTGACACAACACAGAGCTGTGTGGAGCGGAAAGCACGCCCCAGGGTCAGGTGGTGTGCGCTAAAACAAGGGGCGCCCGAGCAGGGAAAGAAATAGATTCACTTTTCTATCTCAACAGAATCTGGAACACTATCCCATTTTATTTGTACCTAAAACATAATCATCAAAACTTGGCCAAATCTGTCAAATATTAGGCAAAGATACACTTGACCTAGAATGAAGTATCAGAAATTTTTAAACATTTAACTCCTAGCGTGTATTAGTGCAAAACTAACTTGAGCAGAACCCATTAATGTCACAGTGATCGGTTACCAATGGAAATAAATAATTCATGATGAAGGGAATTAGTCTAATTAGCAGGCAGTTTGAGTCCTTTGATAAAACCCAGCTCTAATTCCGTGAAGGGCAGGAAGTGCTGTCATCAGTCAGCCCTGAAAAGATTAGCATCTATTATGAATGAGGTTTGCCACCCTAGCGAAGTCATGTGTGTCCTGGAGACAAACTTAATATGTTCCAGAATGGGACACAGTTTGTCTCACCAACACATCATGATTCCTACCAGGCTATTGTATGTAATAACAAGCGAAGAGCAGCGCTCCGTCCTTTCATTCGCTCTCTGTCCATCATTCTGACAACTGCGCAAATACATCTTCCATGCAAAGTAGGAATGTGCCCTGAATACTCGTAAAATTGCACAAGATGTCAAAGAAAATATGTGTTACTTTCTCACTCACCAAAACAAACACACAGCACCAAATGTCAGCCCTGTAACTGACGGTTTCAAAGATGGTGGGCAATAGAGTATGTCAGGCTGGCTGTATACACATTTCATTTTAAAAACTGTTGTCAGCTCTCCCAGGAAATTTGCTTCCCTACTTATCTCCCTCCAGATATTGAAGTTACAAGATCAATCATAGGCTTCCAGCTTCCGCAACTCCTGGAAGTTGAGAATTAGTTTGTCCTAGGCAAAGTAACTTCTGGAATTCCAAACTAAAACCTAAGGGCAACAAGAAAAAGTTGTTTTGTTTTTCAATAGATCTCAGACGTGGCTTAGGCCCTGGGGAGAGCTTGACCCGAGGAAGAGCTGTAGTCTCTGAACCCTAGCCAGCCTGGTGTGGCCACGGGACGCCGACCGATCCACACTGCGCGAGCCCCGTGGTATTGTGCAGCCCACAAGCTAGTGCGGCGTCAGCTGTGTTTCCATTTTTGCTTGTGAGCCTTTTGAAATTACATGTTTCCATTTTGCAATTTGGTGTAATAATGAAGGAATTCCAAATTTGTAAGTTATTGTATTGCTTGTTTTTATTGTGTAAAATTAATCGCTTCATTTATTTGTGTCACTTAAGAAGGGGGTACATTCTGCACATTTTGTCATTGGCTGTAATAATTAACATGCCAGTAACATCCCAGAGGACTGGGAAATGGGATGGGCTATGCCCAAATGTCTGAATGGTGTGCAACATGAAGACACGGGTAGGTCAGCAAGGCAGCTTCCCAAAAGTATAGCGAGAAATGTAGTGTCACACAGGTACAAAGCATCCGGAAAAGCCTACACTGGCTTATAGAAATGAAAGTGTTGGGTCAATACACAAAAACGCTTTTGTCTGTTTGTTAGTTTGTGATACTAGGGCTTAAACCCGGGGCCTTCACACTGAGCCACTGAACTACAGCTTATTTAAATTTTATTTTATTGGGGCCAGTGGGGTAACTCACTGTGAGTTACCTGCGAGTGGCTGCTTACACAACTGCAGGAACTAGGGTTTGATCCCCAGTGCCACATGCCATACTGGTGCCCGCCCCACCCCCAGGGGCACTGAGCTGGCCACTGAGACCAGGCATGTTGGCACACACCTACAGTCTCAGTGCTGGGGAGGCTGAAAACAGGAGGGTCACTACGAGTCTGAGCTGCAGAGTGAGACCCTCTACCAAATGCGTGAAAAAATAAAAGTAAATTTTGTTTTATTGTAAGACAATTTCACTAAGTCATAAACTTTACCAAGCTGGGCTCAAACTTGGGTCTTTCTGCCCAGCCCCCCACCTTAACAATGCTGGGATTAAAAATACACAGCACCATACCCAATATTGTATTTATGGGAACAGATAATATATATACATTTTGTTTGTCTGCTTGTTTGTTTTGTGGTACCGGGGTTTGAACTCAGGACCTTGTGCTTGCCAGGCATAGGCCTGTGCCGCTGAACTATCTTCCTGACCCCCAGATAATATATTTTTTTGAAAATTGTAATGCAACTGTCAAAACACAGTCGAAATCAGCTTTGATATTGTAAACATCATGGACTACACAAACTTAGTGTGCACAACTTTCTTAGACTTGAGAATATACCTCAATAAATATGTAGTATAGATTCTTTGCAACTAAAAATCATGCTGGGGGGTTAAGTATTGGATACATCTGTCTTTCAACATATCTTTGAGCTAGAAAGCTAAATCAGAATCTCATAGCTTTGTGCTTTATGCATTAAGCATCAAATGGGGTTTTTAGAAAAGTTTGGGAAAACCTTTGGGAAAAAAATTCACAATCTCCAGCATCTGGTATAGTCCTCCAGTTAGGGTCAGTTTTGTATACACCACTGTCTCATCCATCTTTTTCTTTCTCTCTTTTTCAGTTATGTATTTGGTACAGGGTCTCACTACGCAGCTCAGACTCATAGTGATCCTCCTGTTTTCAGCCTCCCCAGCGCAGTGATCATAGGTGCGCGCCACCACACCCAGACTTGGTGGCCAGCTCAGTGCATCTGGGGGCGGCTCAGTGTGTCTGGGGGCAGGGCCCACCCAGCATGCAGGACCAGGAATCTAAGCCTGGTCCCTGCACTTGCCTAATCAATCGTTCAGTCTGTGGAGCTATCTCACTGGCCCTTTATCCATCTTTGCATCTTCTCTTTTTCCCTCCGGTCTCAAGCAAAGCATTAAGAGTTGGTGTAAAGTGAATGATCAATTAATACACCTAACTGAAAGGCAGAGTAACCAAAACAAGTGCTTCTTTTACTCTAGGCCTAATTAGCTTTTGAGACAAACCACTCCTCTCAGCACGGTCCTACTGCCTAAGCCCTCATGATAGTGTGGCAGTGCACACCTGGCAGCCCCAGGAAGGCAGTGGGCCACAGGGCACCTATGAGCCCCAGCCAGAGTCTTATTCCAACAGTGTCTGTGAGCAGAACTCAGCTCTCAGAACCAAGAGTACCTCGGAGTCCACCTGGGAGCTCTGACTCCATGGAAATAAAAAACTTCCCACAGAGGCCCTGACTATTCTCATGTGTCCCTGCATGTAGATCTTCAAAGATGGGTGGTATTTGGAGGAATTGGACAAATTTGTTCTTTCAGAATCCAGAACATTAATCTCAGTGTCATGTCTCCAGAGAACCCAACTCTCTCTAGCTAGGTGATATTTAAGACAATTTTACCTCAAGTTCATACAAACAGGGAACATCATGGAGAACTTGGCTACTTGAAATCACTAAAATTGACTCATTTAACTGGAAAAACTCTGAATGCATGTCATAGGTTTCTATCATGATTCAAAATGGAATGAGAGATTTTTTTTCATAACTAATAATTTCATTGCTACATAGGATGACAGATTCCCCTTATTACCTCCTCAGGACCAATTCCTCTCTTCTGTCTTGTTAACATAGCATCTAGTTCCTGTGGAATGAAAGAGGCACTCTGTCCTGCAATGTCCCCTGCAGCTAGAGGCAGCTGTCAAGTCGTGGGCCATGCAAGTTCCCAGCAGGGAGCTCTAGGAATTATCATTAAAGGTGCTCAGTGGCTTGCTCATTTTACCCTCTGCACAGAATGTAGCCAGTGCCTAGAATTCTAGAACCCATCCTAGTACAACGAAGAGGACAAAAGTCATGAAAATAAGACGACCAAGTGGAAATACAAATGGAGGACCAGAAACCATGATGCCAGCCTCAAACCAATTTATCTCTATGTCATCTCAAATCTATTTCTGAGAAAAATAAGGCCCCTGTTGTGTTGAAGCTACTATTTGACTGGGCTTTCTCCTACTCACAGCCCAAACTACTTCTTAATTAATAGGTGTAGTTCCCTCAACCAACCAATGGAACGAGGAGTTCTATTGATGCGGAGCACCAGGTTTCTCAAACCTTAAATGTGCACAGAAACCTCCTGCAAATTTGGCTTGGAAATCTTGTGTTTCTAAGATCCCAAGTGCATCCCATGCTGCTGGCCTAGGCTGAATTGTAAGCTCTTGAGGATGGAAAAGTTGAATCCAAATTTCACCCTTATATGTTTTCCTTATATGTTTTATTTTGTTTTGCCTAGCCAGTCTATATCTTTCATCAGATTCTCAAAGGAGCCAAACAGAAAGACATGAAACACATGCAGTATGGGATCTATTGACAGCAAAAGGAGGGAGCCAAGATGTCCATAGAAGCCAATTTCCCACCCGGAAGGATCACTGAGGAGGGAGCACGGGCCACTGTTCTCCATCTGCCCCACACCCTGTTCAGGTCCGCTCCCTGCCCTTCCTCGCCTTTCTCTGGGCTCTGGCTGGAGGACACCGCAAATTGCATCACCTGCACTTTCTGATTTGCTAACTGCATTGGTCTGACCTGTGCAGGCACCACCCGGGTCAAAGGCAGGGAGAGAGAACAGGTGAGGTTTCTCTCCCCAGCTTGCTTCCTGCTTTGGGTCGTGGCGCTGGCACTGCCAGCACCCCTCCGCGACTCCAGCTGCTGTGGGCAGTGCCTGAGTTCACAGGACTCTGCCAGTCTGTCCCTCCTTCCTCTTGAGCTCACCGGACAGCTCCCACTGCTGCTGCTCTGGGGGTTCCTCAGTGCCCTTTACCTCCAAACATCTGTGACGCAGTCCCTTTAGGTCACTTTCCTGTGTGAACGATCCTGAGGGGACTCTACTTCCTCGTGGGTCATCAGGTCCCCCTAATAGAATGCAGTTTCTCTTCATTGTCTAGGAAGAAGTGTGCTACTTACTGTCACACTGGTCTGTCCTCAGTGACATTCATCTTTGGTTTTCCAGGAACCTCTGTGGAAAAAGGTGGGACAACCCTCCTCCTGCCACTCCTCAGGGGTTCGGCCAGCCCTATCTCCCTCTGCCACAATCCTCTTATCTGTGACATGAAAAGGACAAGCCACCTTGTCCCTGTGGACCTGCCCTAGCCAAGCTGCCTGGCAGAGCCTCAGGGCTCCTCTCCAGTATCATTTCAGCTTCTCTTCCATTTATGTCCTGCCTGGCTTCGCGGTGACCTGCTCCATGTTCCCTGAACGCATCTCACTATTTGAAGCCTCTGAATGTTTTACCTGCCAGCTGTTCTTCCTAGGAGGGGACTCTCCTCAGTCATCCAGGCAATCCCAAGCATCCTTCTCTGGGACGGCCAACCCAGGCCCTCTCACTCCATCTTCCACCCCTCCAAAGCAGCCTGCACAGGGCCTCTTCCACCATGCCTGGTGCACTGTAATTGCTTCTTTATAGGTTTCTCTTCTCCAAGAACACGGAGGACATGAATGACAGTTTATTCCACTCCAGCTGCCCAGCGTCTGGCACGTGTCAGTGCCCCTTAATGAAGAAAGAAGGGAGAGGACAAAGAGAGATAGAGAACCCTTGGAACACAGGTCACCTTTGTCCTGTAGCGCCTCTTCTCCACTGACAGCAGCAATAGCAGCAGCACCCTTAGCTTCCCAGAGCCTCAGGATTCCTTTAAATTCCACATGTGCCCTGGAGAGGTTGGAAAGGCTGAAGTTTGATCCCTAAATTGTCACACAAGCAGGCCTGACTCTCAGACAGGCAAGAAGCAGCCTAGTGCTGAAAAAGACACCACTGGGTACGACTAAATGCTCATGCACAAGCCAGCTATAGCCCTCCTCCAGAAATGCAACGAATGACCTCAAGTGGAAGGGTTTTTATTTTCACAATAATTGTTTTTTACCTTGGCATAATATTTATTCTTCATGAGCCCCCTGAGTAAAATATCAACTGATGAGAACAGGGAAAAGCTGTGGGTGTCTTGTGGAAATTCATTTAGTATTCATAATGGTGCCCTAAAAGATAGCCAGAGAGGATGAAATCACTTCAATAATTGCCATCTTCCCTTCCTCCCTGCCAATAACTCAGCGTCTTTCTCCTTCCTTTGCTGACTCCCACGTTAACCCGTATGTGCCTCGTCTTTATGCGCCAGGCATAACAACTCTTATATTCATTTGCCTTCTTCTGGATCTCTTTTGTCTCTGCCCCTGCAAGATCTCCAGCAACAATAAGGCAATGTGTTGCCGCAGCAAAGGACATGCCAGGCGACATTCACAGCTAAATCTGCATCACTTACAGCAAAAGCTTTTGTTCATCTTTATAAAGTGTCTGTAAGGGCCCCTGGTGATTCAGACCCCACTGATTATTAATCATGTTGTTTTGTATCATTCTTCCTGTTGTGCACAGCAATGCGAGTGACATCTGTCTCAAAGCTCACTGTCAATACTGGCTTTAGAATCTCTACACTAATCCTGCTGCCTCTGCTGGTGGGCAAGTGTCAGATTCTCCAGAAGGCAGCTAGCTGGCAGGTCTCTCACCAGGGCCCTTGCTCTTCAATGGGGACACAAATTATACTTGAAGCCAGGCATGGTGGCATATGCCAGTAACCTCAGCCTCAGGAGGCTGAGGCAGGAAGATCACCCAGAGGTCAAAGGCCAGCCTGGGCTATAGAGTGAGTATAGGCAGCTTGAACTACATAGTGACACCTTGTCTCAAAAAAATTACACTTGAACTTTTGAGTTCTATGATTCAAGAATGGTGCATATTGGCTGTGCAACAGGATGCCTGCTGGCCTGTAGCTGGGAGAAACACTTACCTGCACTTTTCCATTTGAGAGCAATCAAAAGGAAGAGGAAGGAGTTGGCAGTTCAGTTGCAGGCCTTTTTGTCCCAAGGGTCAAGACATTCTAAAATAATCTTACTTTGATGTTGGCATAATGATACAAACTAGGATTTTTCCTTTCTACCATTCAAACCACAGAATGCAATGATTTTTTTGAGGGGGAATAGGGAACTGCACTCAACCCTGCACTTGCCAGAAAGGTACTTACACTGCTGGAATATCTCCCCAGCCCTGAAAGGAATGAATTCTGCAAAAGACTTTATTTGGCCTCAAGGTAAAAACAGTTGTATCACCCAAGGTCAGGTGCTAGTTAGAACTATTAAAAAAGAGGAATGGGAAGAGGAAACCCTTCCTTCCCCCTGTGGCTGTTCCTCACATATGCTCCTTATTCCGAATCGGCCTGGAGTGGCCATGGTACTGGCTGTTGCCCATCTCACTTTTATCTTTGTCTCTCAAAGACAAAGAACTTCTAGGTTTTGATGGGCTCACAGCCACCTGTGAACAAGAAAAATGACTACATTTCCCATCCTGTGTCACTGGGAAATATGGCAATGGGTGTAGGTACTGTCTAGTGAAGAGTGAGTAGAATTGATGAATGCAATTTACAGATTGGCTTTAAAAGAAGTGCAGCCTCCCTTCTCCTTTCCCATTAATGGGGTGTGGCAGCTCATCATTCTAGAACATTCTAGGGGTTTGACTCACTACAAAAAGTGAAACAGTAGGCTGGAACATGCATAAACCCCTGAATTCTAATGTCCTTTGGATTCCAGAGTGCTAGGGTCTCTCTGTTAGAGACCAAGGTTGCTACTTCCACATTTGTAACAATAACCCTCTCTTCTTGCTATACTCTCACTAACTTCCTGGTTACTAATACAAAGATAGGACTTCGTATTATAATTTTTCAGTGACTTCCTAGTGATTTTCTTTTGGAGAGACACATGTTAGGGTGAAGTTACTTCTCCCCATTTTACAGACAAGGAAACAGAGACAGACAGACTTACTCTCAGAATTGGTACTGCTGCTCACTAGAGGGGACAGCAAGATGGTTTGCACAACTGGCTGTGCATTTCTGCTGGCCTATGGAAAGGAGCAGTTACTACTTTAATTTGTTTCATCTCCTTTTCACAGCTGTATTTTTTCTCTTCTTAACTTCTTATGCATTTCTTCCTTTTTTTCTTCTTCCAATTTTACATGCATATATCTGGTAATACGAATGAGTGGTTGGAAGACGACACTATGTACTATAACAAATACTGTGAAATTCACATTACTTTGTGAAGTAGAATTCTGTATCACTTGTAAGTTTTTTTCTGTTTTAACTCTAATTTGTACTCTTTAAAAAATAAAAAAATAAAAATCTGAAAGAAAAAGAAAAAGAAAATCAAAGGACCAAGGATGCCAAGCAGGGACGGGCCCAGAAGTTCGATGGCTTTTCAGTGACACGTCCTATAGGCCCTTAGTTTAACAGGAGATTTCCAGTACCTGGCTGGCTATTTCCTCGTGGATCCCTGCTGAGAGTCCTGGAGTACCCCAGAGCCCTCTGTCACCTGCCTCCCACTGACAAGTGACCAGGGCCCTGGCTCCCCACAGCGGAGCTCCTCCAAGTCACTGCTGCATGGTAGGGCAGGGCACCATGCCAGTGGCCCAGTGCCTAATAAGCAGCTAACAGCACCAGGCCTCCTCTGCTCCTGTGATGAACATTTACTGTCCCTCAGGGACAGTAGGAGGGGTCCTTTTACCTGCTGCGCACACCAGACACCCTAGGGTGCCCTCTCTGAGCCTTTGAGCCCTCAGCCTATGGGCTGCTGCTTTTGATGACATGGCAGAAATGAACACCTGCCTAGGCTGAGAAAGGCTCTGCTTAGGGGTCCACAGTGGCGGGTCTAACCAGTGAGAAACATCAAACGGCTTTCCATTCCTGAGGAACTGTGGAGTTGGCCTTTGTAGTCTTGCACAGAACCTTTTGCTTCTGAAGAGGAGAAACATCTGCCAGCATCAGGGCCTTGCCCAGAGCCTGTGCTCAGAAGCCTTCGTCATGTGTGTGAACTAACTTAGACTAAAGGGTTCCTGAACGTGTGTCAGCACCTGCAGTGTTTTCAAACCACTCAAACCCAAGAGAAGCACAGTAACAGTAAAAAGAAAACACCCCAAGCATGTGGTAACCTGAACAGAGGAAATAATTTTAGCTTGCAGAAAGTGGAAAAGTAGTAGAGCTGAATCGCCTGTTTAAAGGCAGATTTTGGTTCACTGAGTCTAGAGGTGCGCATGGGATGCTGCCGGGACCCCAGGTGACAAGCCTGGCTCTGTGGGCGACTCGTGCCTCGGCCTGGGTCTCTATCCGAGCAGCTCATGCCCAGCGGTCCTCACTTAGCATCCCAACAAGGGCCTGCCCGCAGCAACCACATTGCTCTGCTTCTGATCAATCTCTAAGCTCAGACTAGCTCCCACCTTGAGTACCTCTTCTGGAAGCAAAAAAGACAAGGATATTATTCTGAAGGTGGCTGAAGAGAGCCTTCGAATTTTCAGTGGGTAGAACTCCTCTCTACATGTCGGACAAAGTCTGCCTGGCTGAGCATCTGGCCCAGCAGCCAGGCCACATCTCCAAGTAGTTTTTTTTTTTTGTTTTTTTTTTTAGCAGAACTGGGGATTGAACTCAGGACCTTATGCTTGCCGGGGAAGTGCTCATTCCACTGAACCATCTCCCCAGCCTTCCAGATAGCTTCTTGTTCCAGGATCTGAATGGGACTCAAGGTTAGAAACAGAGTCAAAGGTTTCCAGGAGGTGGGCTCTGCACTGTGTCAGTCTGGCGTGTGGTGTGCGCTGGGGAGGTAGGCCCTGCGGAGCAGGCGGGTGGAAGCAGGAGGCGCTGAGCTGGGTGCAGGTGCGAGGACATCCTTCACCCTCAGGAACCAAGTAGAGAGTGAGCCATGGGAGTTGGGGATCTACTTCATGTCAGTGGGCCTTTGGTGTAAGCCACACCCAAAAAAGCATGACCTGCACAAGCTGGTTTCTTCAGGAGAGGGAGGGTGGCTTAGGGACAGCTGGAAGCTGGGAGCATAAGCCTGTTATTCATGGGTGACACGTTCCTCTATCACCACACCCTGGCCTCCAATGGCTCCTGAATAGCTGAAGAAAGACTTTCTCTGGTCTTCAGAGCTATGAGTCAGGGCCAAGCACCTTTACCAGATGCCCCTCCCCATTTTCAAAATCTCAACTTTATTCAATCTCAATCTTTATGTCTCTGGAAGTAAAGGAACTGGGTTATACGTACCAGCTGGATATTCATGACAGCTTTTTATTTTTATTTATTTATTTATTTGGTACAGGGTCTCACTATGCAGCCGGGACTCACAGTGATCCTCTTGTCTCAGCCTCTTCAGATCTGGAATTACAGGTGTGCATCACTATGCCCAGTTCTGGTGGCCGGCCTGGTGCAGGGCCAGCATGGCATGTGGTGCTGGGGATCAAACTCGGGTCCTTGCGCTTGCCAGGGAGGCAATTAGACTGCAGAGCTATCTCCTTGGCTTCATGATAGCTTAATTCTTTTTATCCATGATGGTTTAGACACAATAAAGTGACACAATTCTCACGGGTGAGACTTAATGAGAAGTTTGTTATGAAACTATGGGATGGTTATCTTCTCTCTTAAGAACACAAGGACTGTTCCTTCCGTGTCTCCTCCTCTGATCAATGTTACTATGTGTACATGTGATGGCTGGAACCACAGCAGCCATCTTGCAACTATAGATCTATGCCTAAAGACAAAGGATAGATGGCAGAGAATAAAGATGAAAAGAACCCAGTGCTTTGAAGGTATCCTTGGACCGCTGCACTATTCTATTTTCATATGTACAATAAACATCCTTTTTCTTTTCATCATTGCATTTAAAAAAGTATGTGACATACTTGACAATCTCAGGGTTCAGTCCATACCTACTGAATAACCAGGCCTGCTGGCACATGCCTGTAATCCCAGTACTTGGGAGGCTGAGGCAAGAGGATCTCTGCAAGTTCAAGGCCAGAATGAGCTATAAAATGAGTTAAAGCCCATCTTAAACTACTGTTCATGAAACCCTGTCTCAAAAAGACAAAAAAAAAAGCTACTAAATGAATAATTGAATGAATCAATACCAAAGAATCCAACCACCTCACTGACAGACTTTCACATTTCAGGGTCTCACTGGTTTCTGTGTGGATTTGGAACTGAGGGGTGTACGGGAAAAGAAAGACACTGAAGGTTTGAACTTGGGAAGGAGGCCACTTGTTTACAGTGGGGATGGATTTAGAAGGTTTCTAAAAAGACACGAGGAAAACGTAGTCCCAGTTGTGGTCCAGCTGCTCTGGCAGGGGCTGGGGCGCCGATGGAAGATGCAAATCACACCTCGAAAGAGTAAAGCAGCAGGGAAACCTCTGCGGGCAGAGCGCGTGCTTGGTGGGAATCGTAACGCAGAAGGAGCGCCCCGTCTGCCAGTCACTGACCCTCACGCTGTCCACTTTGTCTTTCATTCTGTAATTAAACAAGATCCTCTTCCTCGGGTTTGGAGCCTTCACGAGCCCCATCTCATGACTAATTCACCTTCACGTGAGTGCGGTGTCTTGATGGATTACAGCCATAGGCCGTCCTCGCCGGCCATCCATCACGCAGGCAGCTGTTGCTGGGCTCCGGGTGGAGCGACCGAGCCCGCTGCTAATCTGCCACACCGGAGCCACGCGTCACCCAGGCCTGGGCTCCGAGGATCCCTCTCCCAAGGTGGCACTGCTCAGAATAGAGATGGTCCTGTGCACGCGGGGCACTGGGTCAGCTTGACAGAGACCTAGTGTGAAAGCACTTTCTTGGCCATTTCTGCCTGCACAGAGGAAAAACAAATGTGATATAGCATACACAGCTGGACCTGGCTGAGCAATGGGCCTGCAATGCACACAGCTCCTCGCAGAGGACGGAGAGGAGGTGACGTTTAGTGAGCAGCTGTCCTCCTTACCTATTGCATTCGTGATGTTCTCTACACCGCAAGAGAGAAGTTAGTACTTTTTTTTTTTTTTTTTAATTTTAGTACAGGGTCTACAGGGTCTACAGAGTTTCACTGTGTAGATTGGACTGGTAGTGATCTGCCTGTGTTCAGCCTCCCAAAGAGCTGGGATCACAGGCGCGCGTCACCACGCCCACTCTCAATCGCTGACTCAGCATGCCCCAGAGGTGGGGTCTGCTTGGAGAAGTTAGTACTTCTTCATGCAAAGTAGATTAGGAGACCCAGAGTCCCATGGGTAATGAGTGAGTAGCACGTTAGGGCCATGAGCTGAGGCCGCCGCAAGTCCGGGAGGAACGACCTAGAGCTGCTGCTCTGCACCCACCATTCTCTCCTAGTGAAAAATATTTCCTGTCATCCACAGTGTTTTACTAGCCTTCAATTGAAAGCCAAAATTCCTGGTAGGGAACTTTTCCCTTGACAGGAACTTGAAAGCTTCATAAGCTAACATCTTTTTACTGGCCACTCTCACAGATGTAAAACGACCAGGAACTGAACACCACATGCTGTCCAAGAGCCCGGTGTGGATAGGGTGTGGATAGTGAAAATGGAGGAGGGCGCTGGAAATCTATGCAGTGAGAATGCCTTCCTGTCTGACATGGTCAAAGGGCTCAGGCCAGGACCAGCAACTGAAAGGCTTCTCAGAGCTCTGGAACCCACCTCTGGGTGGCTTTGTCTGAGCTTCTGTATCTCAGCTGTGGCAGGAGGGGATCCAGTCAGACAATGGCTCCAAGTATTCCCTTCCAGAATAAATTTCTTTTCTTTGCATCTAGACTTCTAGAGCAATGGGTGGAGCTGTGAATTTCTCAGCGTGCTTTCCTAGAAACCAATTTCGTGGATCTTTGGT
The DNA here is from genome assembly GCA_004027165.1 of Ctenomys sociabilis. NCBI lineage: Eukaryota > Metazoa > Chordata > Mammalia > Rodentia > Ctenomyidae > Ctenomys > Ctenomys sociabilis. The sequence goes on from PVKA01000180.1 coordinate 178,918, forward strand.
AACAGTAAACTTTGGTGGAACAGGTACAGGATTCAGGGTCTCCGTGTTCATGCTCAGGGCAGCAGGGTGACTGAGTGGGAAGAACCCCAGGTTGGAACCTTGGCTGAGATCCTGGCTCTGAAACCTGACATAAAACTTTGAACAAATTGCCTGACCTCTTTAACTATATTCACATGTAAAATAGCAATGCAACTAACCCAGGGTTTTGTGGGGGACATTAGTAAGGAAGAATCTGCAGAGAAGGTGGCCCATAGCAGTCAGTGTCCTCATGGGCCCTGGCAAAGCCTCGCCCTTGGGTGTCCTCCACAGTGGCCTCCTTATCTGAGCCCTGTCCTGAGGCTTCAAGTAGAATCTGTCTCCCTTTCCCTCATTCATGGCCAGTGGCTGTCACGGCTCCTTTCACTCTGATCGCAGGGAAAGGGACACGACTCGTCCTGAACAATTTCACCCCAATCCTAGACCAGAGTACTGTGGAGACCAGGCTACAAACTTTCCATGAGGGTAAACTGGTGCCAAAATTAGCAAAAAGTCAAAAGGATAAATACAATAGAAGTCCCAGCCCTGAGGATATTAGAATGTTCCTACTCCACCCTGGGGTCTCTTTCTGCAGCTCCCGCCTCACTCTGATCTGATCTTCAAGGGTGAGGAGGAAGGACAGTGCCCCTCATTGGCTGTCTGACACTGCCAGAAGAATGGGGTTCTCTTCTCTCAAGGGAAACTACCTCCACAGTTACAGCCTGAGGTCCAGCCTTGGGAGACAGCTGAGCATGGCACTTTTCCCAAAAGGCAGGTTCTCTGGTCTGAAAGTACCTAGGGTGTCACCACACTGATCTCGTTTCCATTTGGCATTTTCCTCTTCAAATACTTTGTTAAACTGTCAGGTGATACTTCGTCCAGAGCCACCTTAGTACACATAAACCAAGCCTCAAGGGCCCTAGCCCCACTCCTCACCTAGGACTCACACTCAGCTCCCCCAGTCGTCAGTTCTGAGCCTCCATCAGTGGCAGCCCTGACCCACACGTGTCTGTCCGGTGCAGGGCCCAACCACCACCTGTGTCCCACTTAGTGTCAACTCCAAGATGACACTTGCTTGAGGAGAACCCACACCTGGAAAACCAAGCCCTGGATTCTGAACTCTGCGATGCTCTTGGCTGCCCGTGGAGCCCTGCTCACCCTCCTGGCCCCAGCCACTAACTTTCTGTGGTCCCCATACAGTTTCAGAGGACACAAGCACAAGTCTCCTAAAGGAGAAAACTCCAAACTTCATCTCAAGAAAAGTTCCTTCGATCTAAAATTAGTCCACTGACAGGATGTAGCTAACTTAGTACTGAAACAGAGAGAGCCCTCGTGCTTGCCAGGACAGGTGGAGGAGGACGAATGGAGTTATTTTGTGGACAAGGAGTTTTAGTTTGGAAAAGAAAAAGTTTCAGGGCTGGGGAGATGGCTCAGTGGAATAAGTGCTTCCCTGGCAAGCACAAGGGCCTGAGTTCCATCCCTGGTTCTGCCAAAAAAATAAATAAATAAAGTAGAAAATATAATCCTTAGCCGGGCGTGGTGGCGCACACCTGTAATCCCAGCACTTGGGAGGCTGAGGCAGGAGGATTGTTGTGAGTTCAAGACCAGCCTGAGCTACAAAGTGAGCTTAAGGCCAGCCTGAACTGCACAGTGAGACCCTGTCTCAAAAAGACAAAAAAAAAGAAAAGAAAAAGTTTCAGAGCTTGCTGGTGGTGATAGTCACACAACAATGTGAACCACCTTATTTTACCACTAACACCAAAGACACTGTCAGCCACCACTGAATTATCATAGTCAATCCCAATACAGCGGGAGGCAGAGGGAGGAGGACCACAAGTTCAAATCTCATCTGGGCAAATTAGAGTTAGTAGAACTTTGTCTCAAGACTAATGGGCTTTGTATCTTGTACTATGAATAACAATATGCAATGTATTAATTATTGAAAATGTCCTAGTAGCCTGTTTTGAAACTGTCTCATTGCTATTTGTTTCTCAGTGAAATTAATAATAAGAAAAAAAGATTAATGGGCTGTGTATGGAACTCAGTGTGAAGACTCTGGATTTGATCATGAAAGAGAGAGAGAGGAGAGAGAGAGAACCTGGCTGCTTCGTGAGACCGACTGCACCATATGGAACACCCACTCTAGCTGTGAGTTCCAACACAAGGAGAAGTAGAAAAGGAAGCAGTGAACAGAGCTCAGTTTGGTAGGAGCTCGGACTCTGCCTGTGGAGCCCACATGAAGACAGCCAGATCAGGTTCCAGGTGTGTCCACCACAGTGGCTTCTGTAAGCCAGGTGTGGTGGCGCATGCTACCGTGTTGTTCTTGGTTGAGGCTCGCCTACAATCCCAGCCCTCGGGAGGCTGAGGCAGGAGGATTGTTGTAAGTTTGAGACCAGCCTGAGCTACAAAGTGAGCTTAAGGCCAGCCTGAACTGCATAGTGAGACCCTGTCTCAAAAAGACAAAAAAAAAAAAAAAAAATGGCTTCTGCACTGCCACACAGACCTTTAAGCTTCCTGAAGTTTCTATCCAGACCAGACACATACAGAAAGTTCACTGAGGGCTCAGCACCAAATGGCCCAGGTCAATGCCAGCTGTGTGATCTTGAATCATTCGCTCAATTTCTGTGTGCTTCACTGTTCCCCACATTTGAAATGGGAAAAATAATAATAACACCAATAGCTACCACCCTGACTGCAGGCTTCCCTTTGAACACAGACTGTCCCCTGAAGGTCCGTGTGTTAAGGCCCTCGGCTTGGCACTGTAAAGAGTTGGAGAACTTGAAGAGGTAGGACAGAGTGGGATTCTTCAGCCATCGGGGCTGTGGCCTTGTAAAAGAAAACAGGACTCCAGCCCCTTCCCTGTCTCTGTGCCTCCCACACTTTCTTCCCCCCCCAAATCAGTGGGTCCCATGAACTGAAACTGCTGAGACCCTGAGCCATGAGAAACCTTTTCTCCATTAAAATGGATTAGCTTGGATATTTTGTTATAGTAACAGAAAACCAACTAATATGTGTGTGAAGCAATTAGATGGGTGCACACACAAGTACTCAGTAACTGTTACTAGGTGTTGTTCTTGGTTGTAGCTCGCTACCCTTTTCCAAGGGCAGATAATATTCAACTTGCATTCTAGTGTTAGGCCTGCTCTTTTAAGTTTCTTCTTTTCTTGCACAACCAAACTTTCTCTCTGAGCAGTGGTTTCTCTAGACTTATTAATCAAAAATCTTTAAAGTCTTCATGATTACCTTGAAAATTTCCTAGAAGATAATTTTTGTTTTTTTAGCCAAAGAAATTTTGACATACAAAGAATAACATTAATATGCAAATTAGCATACTGTAAAATTCATTTTGGTGCCTCAGAGGCAGTATTTTTATAACTACAGAAACATAATTATGCATCCTCTAGAGGACTAAAAATAATTATACAAATTTACAACAAAGCCCAAGGCTGTGTTTTCTTTTAACTCACTGTTTTTAATATCATTTAAATCTTGTTAGAACTTAATTACCAAATCTCTCTTGTAATAATTCAGATGGAAGATTGAAAGTCTAAACTTGCCATTCAGAAAACAATGTTATCAGAGACAGAGACACAAAGACACAGAGGCACTGGTTGCCCAAAGAGGACAGAAGAACCCCATCAGGACAGAGCCGCACCAGCTACTGAGACGGAGAACCCACTACAGAAAACAGTAACAGCAGCACACAAGCCTTCGAAATTTTTGCCTTTCTTGGAGAGGGAAAATGACATAGTGTGAACATTATGGATCATAAAATAAGTTAACCATTTCTACACCTACTTTAGCTTTCTACACTTTGTTTATCTTTTTCAAATTATGGTAAGGACAATTTAGGGTCAAATTTTTTTGTAATCATTTAATGAACTCTTTTAAGGTCTACCCAGAAGGTGTGTGTATGTGTGGGTGTGTGTATGCATGGGTGTGTGTATGTGTGTGCATGTGTGTATGTGTGTGCATGTGCGTACAGGTGTGTGCATGTGTGGGTGGGTGTGCACGTGGGTGTGTGCATGTGTGTGCATGTGTGCATGTGTGTGTGCATGTGTGTGCATGTGTGGGTGTATGTGTGGGCATGTGTGTGTGTATGTGTGTGTGCATGCATGTGTGTATGTGTGTGTATGTGTGGGCATGTGCATGTTTGTGTTATGTTAATGTGGAGAAGACACAGAGCAAAGGCATGAGCAATGGTCCAACTTATGCTCCATTTCAGAGGCGACTCTTCATTGGCACTTAGAGAATATGGGCTTCTTATTATGAAGCAAAAGGCACAAAAACTCAAACACTTGAAATTCCAACACATTTTTGTTTGCTGTGTTCCTAGAACTTATAGCTCTTCAGAAAATTAATTAGTCGCCTAAAGTTTCAAAGGACAATAATTTGTTTGGTGTGATATCTCTAACATAGGTTGCTATCCATTACAGCAGAAGCTAATCAATTAATTTTCCAAGAAGCTGTAGTGGGTCCATAGAAGAGGTATCTATTCAGTGTCACAATTCATTCTAGTCGCTACAAAATATCCATCAAATCAGAAGAAAAAAAATTAATCAAAATGATTGACATTTAGATAAACTAGCCGGTTGACTGAATTTCTCACTTTTCAACACTCATTTTTGGTTTTATGTAGATACATAAATGTATATACATATGCTTAGGAGGCATGAACACTTTCCTGAATGGCTTTTATTCTATGCAAAGCTTTATACATCATCTACTCGGTCTATGTGGTGGGAGTGAAGCTTTGCTCTTGCTTCTTGTTTTTACCTCATTTGATTAGATCCAGGAAAAGCACCTGTTGTGATTTGGAGATGGAATGCCCCCCCAAAAAAAACTGTCCTGCAGGCAGAGGAAGGGTTCTGGGAGGGTGGGCAGACCTCCAGAGTACTGTACCCTTTGTAGATTCATCCCCTGGTGAGTGGCAGCTGAGTGTGATGTTGGAGGTGGTGCCTGGTTGCAAGAGGTGGGTCACAGGGATGTGGCCTAGAAGGGAATACTCTTGGCCCCCGCTCTCCCTTTGCTCTCTGCTTCCTTTCTGGTATGACATGAGCAGATGTCCTTTTGCAGGGCCCTTTCACCAGGCCCTTTCTACCTTCGAGCTGGACAACCATGGATGTAAAAAAAAAAAAAAATGTGAGACAAAGTAAACCTGTACTCCTTTAATGTGTGGGTGTCAGGTATTTTGTCCTGAGAATGAGGAAAGTGACCAAGACAATGTGACTTTGACAAAAAGAATTGGAATGATGGTTCCAGCAGAATGTGCAATTTTTCAAACCAGTCGTGGTGGCACATGCCTATAATCCCAGTGCTGGGGAAGCTGAGATAGGAGGATTACTACGAGTCTGAACTGCGTAGAGAGACCCTGCATCAAATAAAAAAATAGACAATATTTAAATGCACAAATTTTATATTCTAATAGATCTTCTTTTATTAATAGTGATCCTTTGAAAAATTATCCCAATTATTCCATTTAGTCTTTTTAACAATTTTTTTTTATTTTATTGAAGAACAAATAGCAATGAGACAATTTCAAATCAAATTAGTAGGACAGATTCAACAATTAATACATTGCACACTGTTTTCGTAGTGGCTTTTTGTTGTACAAGGTGCATACATGATACTCTATCTACAAACACTATTAGAGCAGATGCCTCTAATCAATTAATTAAGAGAATGTAGCTGTATACCTTTTTAAAGTTGAATTATAGTACAGCTTCAATAATTAATACTTTTTACATTGTTATCTTCCTAGTGGTTATCCATAATAAAAGAAGCAGACAGGATATTTTGTCCAAACACTGTTAGTGCAAATATTTCTTCTCATAGAATTACACCAAAGTACTGCATATTTATCCTAACTGTACTGTTTATACAGACACAGAATGGTTCTTCCTTTCTATACCCCTTTTTTTTGTTTGGTCCTGTCAAAGATGGGTGTGCTATTGTCATTCAATTATTATCAAAATTTTTTTTCTGTACATCAGCTCAATCAGTATGTAAGACATTTATAATAGTGGGAGATACCAGTCTTGAAGTGCTTAAATATCTAAGCCATGCTCTTGGTTTTATTTGTAGCTGGTCAAATGGGGACTGAAAATAAGTGGACAGACCTGTATATAGATTTCAGATCTGAAAGAGGATCCAGCCACAAATAAAGTGAGGCAGAATGACCAGGCCTATCCTCACAGCATCTCTCTAAGAGTTACATATACCATTTAAAATCAAGAGGATAAGGAGGCAGCCAAAGAGCTCAATGGATTAAAATGCCTGCAAGCATGCACCAGGGCTGGGGGTTCGATCCCCCAGCCTGCCAGGGTTCAATCCCAAGCCTCCCATGCTGGGCCCTGCTCTGGGGTGCATTGAGATGGCAATTGAGACTGGGTGTGGTGGTGTGGGCCTGTAATCCCAACGCTTGGGAGGCTGTGAACAGGTGGATTACTATGAGTCCGATCTAGTAGTGAGAGCCTGAACACCCTGTAGACCCTTCCCTAAAAAATACAAATAAATAAATAAATAAAATCAAGAGATAATTAAAGATATTCACGTAGTTGGGTCAGATCTAACCACATCTTTATCTTAGTGATGATAGAGTATGATTCAAAGTCTTAAAACAGATAGATTACCTGACCGGCCAAAATGAAAACACCTAAACCTTCTTTCTGAAAGTATTACACTCAGGCTTGTGACCATTTCCTTCTGGCCGTGTGGGAAATCATCCATGGTATCTGCCCATTGTACATGACTATTGCTTTTGCCAGCTAATGTTTGGTAACAAGGGTTGTTTGTTCTTCTCGATAATTTGAACTTTCTCCATTTGTGTTTACCTTCACATCCAAGCTAGAACGACTCTGCTCTGAGTTAATTCCTCAATTTCATTATGGCCACATTGGGGAAGGGGAAGAGGATCCGAGTCCAAATGAGCGTCCAGAAAACAATGAGAACAGGCAGCAATCCAAGAGCTTTGCATGATTTGCAGGCAGAAACCATCCCTGATTAATGCCATCAAAATGCTTGTCTTTCCTTTGATTGATATTCCAGACCCTTGCTACAATTATTGATGCCGGTGATGACTATTATCAGCATCTTTCTGTGGTTTGCTGTCAGGGAGGGAGGCTGCACGGGCTTCGTTAGAGCATTTGCACACCTGCCTCAGTTTAATCTAACACCCATTATTTTGCAAACAAAACACATAAATCCAACACAGCAATCATTATTTCCCATCTTCTTCTATTAAAATCTCTCTAGTTCATGGTAGGGGGTAGACCCACAGGAATAGTGCATGAAAGGGCATAAAAATAGTGCATGAAACACAGCACTATTGTAACCAGAGAGTTGGGCACAACTGTAGGACGTTCTCTGGAATTGAAAATGTAGCAAACTAAAGACAAGAAGGCCACCATTTGCCCTGTGATGTGACATTGCAGCAGGGTAAAAACAGCAGAGGGAAAGGTTTCTGGATTTCTGCTCCGCAGCGTAAATGCGTTCTTACTCTCAAGTTATCCCATTATGCTAGTTGATGTGATTACTTGCCTAAAGGCTTTGACCCCAAATGCATGCAGCAAGGTTCACAACAGGTCACAGTTCCCACTCTCCGGTGGCAAGTGGCAATCTTGGGCATCTGTGGAGGACTTTGTCTGGCCCCCGTGAGCCTCTGCTCTACCTGTCTCTTGAGCTACTTGTTGTGCTCTTCTGTACCCTGAAATCCCCTAGCCTTGATCTTCCTTGCTCTGTGACTCTTACTACGATTTGAAGGAAACCCTTCCTCTCTGACTACAACAGCTTCACGTCCTGGTAAAGGACAGTCTATTTGATAACTGTATTTAAAACATGACTTGCTCTCCCCCTTTCACCAGACATTGCTGCTAGTTATGTGGAGTCCTAGGAAGGACTTTGTCTCCCATTGCTGTGTGCACGGAGCACTAAGCATTCTCTCTTTGAATGCATATGTTCTAGACTTTGCCTGGATGAGCAGCTCCTGGAATGAGACCTCACCTGACATGGGTGCTCAGTGATGCTGAATAGCAACATTCTTACCTTTCATGCAATGAGTACCTCTATGCTCAAACTCCCATTTCTCCTCCCATGAGGGCAGCCAAGAGCCTTACAGTTTAACCTCTGCTCTCCCTACGCCACGTGAGCTGCATCATATACATGCATGTGCCAAACAACATGGATATTAGAGCAAAGACTGCTACTCTGTCTAATCCAGATTACAACCTCCAAGCCAGAACTATTGCATGGATTTGGGCTCAGATATTGAATAAATGCAAATTCATTAAAGACTTGTATTCAAGACTATTTCCTACTAACAATGGGATTCTGAAATGCATCTGGCCTCTGCCTTCAGTTCTCTTCCTAACTTGTTTGGATACCTATGTGGAAAGTGAATGTAGGAACTGAGGGAATAGGACTCTACTCCATCCCACCAAGGCCACTGCATGCCTGCTGTGGAGATGCCAAAGATGCAGAGATGAAAGTTTGTCCCCCCAAATCCATAGTTAGTGGGACAGACACTAAATTCTTAAGTTAGTTCATTGAATTCATTGAGCCATTTACTCTCATGCAAGAAAGCAATACAGACTATATTCTCCCCCAAAACAGCAGTCTCATTATATATTGACTAATGCTGGTTAGAGATATTAGTTATATGAGTTAGATAACCTGCCCAAGTACTGTATCAGCATTCAACTTCAGAGAAACACAAGAAACTAAAAAGCTGCACTTGCTTCTACCTTCTTACATGATGACAAAGAGGTACTTCTGCCTGAAATGAACTCCATGAATTTGAGGTCATGGAGCCTGTATTTATACCAATTGATGCTTTCCATTTGGAGCTCTCTACAAGGCAGTAAAATCTTTGGGTTTGGCCTTCCACATATGTCAGACAAAGATTGGACAGTTGGTTATTTGATCAGATTATAGTATTGGCTTATAAGAATACACATAGCTATGTTTCAGTAAAAACCACAGTGGTTCTTATTCTCTTAGAAAGGAAAACAAAAAAGGCTTGGGAGATAGCTCACAGACCTGGGTTCCATCCCCATTACCCTATGCCATGCAGGCCCTGGAACCCCAGGCGTGCAGTGCCAGATACAGAGACCAGGTGTGGTGGTGCACACCTGTAATCCCAGCACTGGGGAGGCTGAGACAGGAGGATCTCTATGAGCCTGAGCTGCATGGCAAGACCCCTTACCAAATTAATTAATTAATTAATTTTAAATTTTCTTTTAGAAAGAATGAATGAATGATACTAAAACATCATTTATGTGAAGTCTTTTGATTCACTCATTCCATAAAGGGTAGGCATAGAGCAGACAGGTTTTCCTTAGCTTGGTTAATGGTAATGATTCTTTCCGCCTTGTCTTTCACCCCCGACTCCTCTAATTCCCATGTTCACACAGCTGTCGGAAAGAAGCACATGGAACACCACAACGCCAGCTGTCAGAGGACCTCTGCACAGAAGATATGTTTTGCTGCAAAGGTGAGTATTCTCTCCCTAGCCAATCACATCAAGTTTGTGTTGCTCAGCTTGAGAGTCTAAGGCTAACCTAAGACTCAAAATAGCGCTGCCTGTTTTCACTCATGGGACACGGCTCCTGATTGGCTGTGCCCCATGCCACTGTCAGTGCCAAGTACCAGCAGGGCACCCCTAATGCCTGGTGCAGTGCCTGCCACACACTCAACTGATGATAAATAGTAGAAAGCGCATTGATGATGACTAAAAAGACGAACAGCCTCACGCCAGGCCCATCAAAGCTCACATGCCAGCTCTCCTCGTGAATAGCTGTCAGACCTTAGACACGTGATCTCAGCTCGCTGCTCCCCTGCTGCTCCATCTGTGGAAGAGGGCACCCCAAAACCTTCTCTACAGAGCTTAATACATGAACAGTCTGAACACCCAGAAAATGTCACTCTCCTTCAGCCTTTCCTTTATTCCTGACAAGTACATAAACTCTCCCCTCAACGTTCTCATATTATAGTTTGGGATGGGATGGGATTTTTTTTCCATGAGTCTCCTTTTCAACTGAAATTATTTCTCATTTCACTGAACTCATTTTCTTTTTACCCTTTGCAATCCAGATTTATCTTTAAATTATTTTCCCTGAACTGTGGCTAATTTGATGTCACATTAGATTGTAGTCTCATTGCTGTCGGGTACTCTTATGTTATTATGTATCCAACAAAATCCTGTCCCTCAATAAATACACTTTGAGAGAAGAAATGCTTACTACTGATTGATTGATTGATTGATTACCAATTCAATCAACAAACAGTGATAGTCTCAACTCCTGAAAGAACTGTGGAAGCGTGTTATCACTTTCAGATTGGTCCCAGCCAGAATCTCTCTTCCAGGGCCCGGATGGTTACTAAACAGCTATTTTGAACTATGACTAAAAGGACCCAGAGGAATCACATCATTTAGTCAAGTTTCTAAAAAATAATTAGCAGTGAAGCAAATAGTGGGTTTCTGATTCTGAGTCAAAACTCCGTGCATTCATCCTCAGCTACTGTCCCCAAATGTTACAGTAGATTATTCTTTCCTGTACTGCAGTTTGGGTGCCTTCCACACCTCAGATGGCACAGGTGAGGGGGATCTCAGATGAAGAGAGCACAAATGACTCAGGTCATGCAGTCAGAATGGAAAAGAACCAGTGCTGGGCTTGTCACCTAACTGGCAGGCCAGGGGACATGCTGCAATGCACGTTGTGAATATAGAGGGAACATTCCTGCTTCTTCCTGAGAGAAACCAGCCGAAACCACAGGGAACAGAGCCTCAGCACACACACACACACACACACACACACACAGAGAGAGAGAGAAAAGAAGCCACTCTTGGTTTTCCCCTTTGTTCTGAGGTCACCTTAAGCATCCTGCCAACATCATCTTGAGAGGGGTGACCCCGAAGCCAGCTCCTCTCTGCTAGCCAAAGGTGCCAGAAAAACAAAAAGGGAGAGTTGTTGGGCCAGTTCTGGACATCACAAAAGGATCTCCTCTGTCTTTTCCCAGAGTTCCTGAATTCTTCTTCAGCTACTGTCTCCAAATGTTGGGATGGGATGGGATTTTTCCCCGTCGGCCAAGTTTAGTGTGTGTTTGCTATCAATTACCAGGTGAGTCATGGGTTGGGATGAAACAGTTCATGTCTTTGACTTTATTTCTGATAAACATCCCTCTACTTTGATGACCATGGCATTTTAACAGCACATATAATAATTCTCCACCACTTCCCCTAGAGGGTGTCCCGCTTCAGATGGGTCTTCAGTCACCTTGTCTTCCTGCTGCCATCACATCTCCAGCCTCAGGGTAGACCAGCTGCCCAGAGATCAGGCCCCATGGTGCTTCAGTCAACCCTGTGTGCCACATAGCAGCTCCTGCTCCCCCTCCATCAGCCAGCTACCTTAGCCTGCGCACCCAGCACCTCATCCCTCACCGTGCAGGTTATTCCCTAGTGCAGCCCCACGTCCAAGCCCTTCTCTCCCAGCCCCTTCCTCTGTGCCCTAGGAGCACACCGTCATCAGCAAACTCTTCCCTATCTCCTGCTTCTGTGCGCATCTTTCTGCAAAGGGAGGCCTGGATGTTCCTCAGAGGAAGCAATTTCTGGTAGCCCCCTCAGCTGAAGGCTTCATCTCTCCTGCTTCCCAGGTACCCCAAGAGTAGGAAGGGTCAGTCTCACCAGGTGCTCCCTCAAAACTCCACAAATATCTATCTTTTCTTCTTCAAACCCCACCCCACCTGTGTTACAATGAACCAGTATATTTTACAGCCTCTTCTTGCTGTCCTCTCCTGCCCCTGGTTCACAGGGTCACAGAGGCGTAGCATATGGCTCACTGCCTCCTGCCCCGCCACCATTCCTGTCTCGGCCCTGGAGTCACCCAACACTTGGACACTGAGCTCCTCACCTGCCTTAGGTCAGTGGCCATTTCCTGCACCTGTTCCCAGTTATCTCATAAGACACGGTGCCCCAGCTCTTGCCCTTGCCCACAGAGCTGCCCTAGACTCCCAGGTACACATGCTCCTTATTTTCCACTCAGTCATCTTCATTGCTTCCTCATCTCCCTGGCCTCTAAGCATTAGAAATCTCCTAGGGGCATTCAGTCCCTTAGAGATATTACATAGTCTTGTGGCTTCAGATGCCACACAAATTGTGATCTTCGGTATAAAATGCAACTGAACTAAGGCTCGGAATCCTGAATTCCAGTCTTATGCATACAGCTGCTTATTCCACACCTACACTTGGCATTCTAATGCGAATCTCAGCACTACATGAACAAAAACCAAAACATAGTCTTCAACACAGTCTAACTCTGTTTTCTCCACCTTAGTAAATGTTTCAACCTTTCAGCTGCTTGGACCAAAATGCTTAGATCCCCTGTCTCCTCTTTCTGCCTCACACCCTACCTCCAGCCCCCTAGCACATGCGTCTGGCCCCTCTTTCACAAAGTGCCCAGATTGTAACCTCTGTTCCTTAGCTCCAGGGTCACTGCCAAGGTCCAGCTATTGTCTTTCTTGGACTGCTGCAGGCTCTTCCCAGCTGGTCTCCCTTGCCCCTTCCTTTGGTGCGGTCCTCCTTTGGTCCCCGCTCAACACAGCAAAGATGGTGATCCTTTGAAGTATAAGGTTTTTTTCTTTACTTCAACCCCCGCCCCAGTAGATTTCCATTTTACTCCAAGGAAAAACCAAGTCTTAAAAAAAGAAAAAGAAAAACCAAATCTTTTCAGTGACCTCAGAGGCCCTCCATAACCTGGCAGCCGGCTCTGGGAGATCTCATTCCTCTCTGACCATCACCAGGATCTCGCTGACCTCTTCTGTCTCTGCACCCTTTACCTGTTACTGCAGCTACTGGGCCATGTCACACCATTGTCTCTGTGCCTGAACTGTAGTTCCTGAAACATCTGTATGCCAGCTCATCTTCCTTCCAGCCTCTCCAGCTGTGTAGTGATGCTTCCATGGCACCCTATTTAACATTACAGTGTCCCCCAGAACTTCCCATTCTTCTTTTCTCCTTTGTTTTTCTCAATAGCATTTATCACCATCTGACATAGTATGTCATTTAATTGGTATTATTTATTGTTAGTTCCCCCCATTATTATGTGTCATCAATGTCTATTTCATCCACTGTACCCAATACAACAGTATGATACAAATACCTCTGAAAGCTCAATCTCAAGCAAATCACCATACCCTGTCCCTCTAGCACCCCGCTTTGAACTGGCCAACCCACTGACCCGGCCACACATTTCCTATCTTCCACATCCTCAAGTCCTCAAGACCGTGACCCACCCCACCTTCCACAATCCCAGTCTCCTCGCCTTCCCTCCCCCATTACACTCTCCATAAAGCCCCAACTCATCCTCTCTTTTTAAAATGTTGGGTCAATTTATTGAATAGAGTATGTCATGCCAAGCATCATCTAAAGGCAATGAAAATTTATAAAATGAATTAAAACTGTATTTCAAAAACTTTAATTCAAAACATTTTACGACTAATTGTAATAGAGGAGAACACTGCCATAAATCAAAATGAAACAGAAAAGTACATGGCAATTTGGGAAGAAACTGTCAGGCTACTTTACACACAGTGAAGAATAAACATCGAAATGGGCATGACTGTGTGATTTGTCCCAGGCTTACTTAGCCTTCTTTCCCTGGATGTGAACTTGGGGTGGAGCTGCCACGGATCACACTTCTAGAGGAGGGTGAAGAGACCTAGTGCTTTGCACAGTAACCATCTCTGGTGTGTCCGTGACAGCTGTCTAGCCAGGGCATAACCCTCCTCATGAGAGTGAGCGGTCTATGCTGCTTCTTCTGAAGAGGGGCTCACTGGCCCCAGGGGATGAAATAATCCTACTCAGTATCGTCATTCCAATCATGGGCCTCACTGTTTTCTGGTCTGTTCCCCAACAGTCCCTGGATGCCAGATAAATGCTGTTAATTTGATTTATTTAGCATGGCTCATCAGTTGTTTCAATAAAAATAGAAAACAATCTTTTAGGACATGGACCACTGACCATGTCCGAAGCCAAGAACCATGGGCCCCGAGCCTTTCCCCCAGCACTGCAGCCGATAATCTTTGCATCCCAAAGTCCCAAGTGGTAGCCCTGGGGATCTCCTGACTCCTTTCCATCCTGCAGCTCTTAGAGGAGCCCATGGGAGGGAGTTGTTTTGCTGCTGCAGATCATAGATATTAATATCGTAGCACTTATCATTACTAGAATCATGACTGGCTTTGAAGCAAGCAGCAAAGCTGATCCTCTCGGGCACTCACTCATGTGGCCTGTTGTCTGTGCGCTCTCCCTGGTGTAACTCAGTGCACAGCCAGAAATCCTGTTAGGCATGGAATTCTCTCTCTCTCTTTTTTTTTTTTTTCTGTATCTTAGGAAAGGGTCTACAGGGTGTTCAGGGTCTTACTATTAGATTGGACTCATAGTGATCCACCGGTTTACAGCCTCCCAAGTGCTGGGATTACAGGCGTGTGCCACCACATCTGGTCTCAATTGCCATCTCAGCATGCCCTAGGGACGGGACTGGCATGGCAGGTCCAGGCATTGAACCCCAGCCCCTGCACCTGCTTGCAGGTGCTTTAATCTGCTGAGCTATTTGGCTGGCCCTCTGAAATGGAATTTTTTAAAAGGAAATCTATAATTTGCTTTCCCATTCATATTGAAGAAATTTCGGAAAGCACTTGGACGTGTCCACAAAACAATAAAGAGCTAGTACACAGAGTCACTGTCTCCTATCAGGCCACCGTTAACTGCTACTCAAGAATTCACACCTGTCGCTGAGTTCATTCTAGAATATTCTGGACAGGATGCCATCACCTGCTATCATAGCACCCTCCTCATCTGAAAACTAGAGAATAACCACTGGGAAAGTACCACAGAGTAACCATTCACATAATTATGACCTTGTACCAAAGGAAGAAGTTAGCCAAAAGGTGGTTTGTGGATGGTAGGCACTTTCTTGCCTAGCAAGAGTACACTGCTATCCATGTTCTCAGGGGAGAAATCTAGCACTATGTGATATTACACAGTGCTGTCTCTTTGTCTTTCTTTTATTAAAATTTCAGTACTGGGGGCCAGAGAAATATCTCAGGAATGTAAACGCCTGCCTCACAAGCATGAGGTCCCAAGTTCAATCCCTGGTACCATAAAAAATAAAGTAAAATAAAATTTGACTTGAAATGAAATGAAATCTACTACTAGTACCTGAAGTTAAATCTTCCCCCTGGACAAAATTTTAGTGCACAATATAGTAATGTTAACTACAGGCACAGGACTCTACGGCAGATCTCTAGAAGTTAGTTATTTGCACACCTGAAATTATACTACTGGGGAACAACTCATTTCCCCCTCCAGGCACCCCATTTCCTTCTAAATTCAATTAACTGCCTACAATATCCCCATGCCCATGCAGGTGAATGGTGCTAGAGAAAAATCACAACCATCCTGTCAAGACTCATTCTAAACTTATGACTAAAAGTCTTCGGTGAGCGCTTTGCCTTGACAAGCAAACTTGCCTAGTAAATCCATTAGCTTCCTCCCAAGATGGCTCTTATGCACTTCCCTCCATCCTCCCACCCGACTCTCAACAGGAGCCCTTGTCAAATAATTCATAGAGAAATACAGATGTAATCATCAGAGGAAAGCCAGCTCCCTTTGCCATCTCCAATGCCACAAGCTTCCGTGTCTCTGTATCGCGGGCCTGGTAAACTGTCTCCCATCCTTCTCTCTTCTTTACAAACTTGACCCTTAATACAATGTCCTTTTTCGTGAAGCACATAGCGCTTCCTAAACTCAATGTCTAATGTGGCCATTGCTCCAGGAATCTTTTATAAATCTCCCCTCTGGCTACACTTTCTCTTCTGGTGATTCACCAAATCCCATGTCTACAAATATCATCCATGCATTGAAGATGCCCAAATTTATTTTTCTAGTCCAGACACCGTTTCTTGAGGTCCAGCTTTGTACCTATAACTACATTTGTGTTACATTTCTATTTTCCTATTTAATGGACATTCTAAAGTAACCTGATCATCTCTATCAAGTAATTGTTCTTAATCAATTTACCCATCCTAAAAAATAGTACAGCCATCCACTCAGTTGTTGAAGTCAAAAGCAAAAGAGTCCCTTTGGATGTCTGTTTTCAGTCTTGTAGCTAGCCCCACTTCTGTTAAAGTGACTTCCGAAATGGATCCTGAATCCCATCTATTCTTACCACCTCTACTGCATGCATCTGCTCTCTTACCCATCATCTCCTCTACTTTGGTCCAGTAGAAGAGCAACAGTCAAGAGAAATACATTGGATTTGTAGGATGTCTCAGAGATAAGGAGAAAACTAAAGCAAAGGATTGGGATATGAGTGTTGAGTTGAGGGGGCTGGAATTTTAAATAAGGTGGCTTTAAGATGGCAGTGTGCCTGGCACTTTGAAGGACAATAAAGAGACACAGGTATCAGGGTATTAAAAACAGAAAGGAGAAGAGGTCAGAGTATCTCCACCGGGCAAGGACTGTGGTGAGGCTGTGCAGAACCTGGCAGGTCTTGAGAAGGACTTTGGCTTTGCTTTTAGTGAGACTGTAGCCCGGAAGTTTCTAACAGAGATCTGACCACCTAATGGGGTCACCTTGTTGTGGCTGAGAATAGACTGCAGACATTCAGGGGCTAGGAGATGAGCTGGAAGTTATCTATTACAGTAGGTAGCCCAGCAACTGCACTATGAATGTCATATATTTTACTGACAAATGATGTAGATTTGACCAGAACAGTGGGGTAGAGCACAGTGAAAATTTCTTGAAATTCCCAAATGAATAAATAAACCCTGTTAGCCTTAACAAAAATTGTTAGGGCTGGCCAGATAGCTCAGCAGATTAAAGCACCTGCTCAGAAAGATGCAGGGACCTGGGTTCAATCCCCAGTGCATACTGAGACGGTGATTAAAACTAGGCGTGGTGGCACACACCTATCATCCCAGCACTTGGGAGGCTGAAAACAGGAGAATCACTATGAGTCTGATCTACTTAGTGAGACTGTAGATTCTGTACTACATACATTAAAAAAAAAAAAAAAAAAAAAAGAATTTCTGAGAGGCCAGAATTAAAGATCAGAAGAGAGTTAGAGGTGTCTGAAAGGCTGTGGGTGATCTTGAGTCCCCATTTGTTACACTTTATAATAAGATGCTTCCTAAGCTTCATGCACTTATAGGAGGGCCTTTGGGGAGGTGACTGGACCATGGGGTCACAGTATGTGGCCGTGGCCTAGCCCCCTGAAGAGTGGACAGCTAAGTGTGATGTCGGGAGGCCAAGGCCAGTAGGAGGAGGTCAGCCACTTGGGGTGTGCCCTGCCAGGGTCTAGCTCCCTCTCTCCTCCTTTGAGTCTCTGCTGCCAGCACCTGTGCCACAAGTTCTTTCTACTCTGCCATGCCACCTTGCCTGGTAGACACCTGACCACAGACTGAAGCTTCCACAAGCTGTGAGCCAAAATAAATCTCTCCTCACTTATGTTGGTGTCAGGCATTTTGTCCCTGTGACAAGAAAAATAACTAAGACACTGCTTGATTATCACTTGCTTTGTCGCCAATGGTCAATTACAAAGGTCAGTGAACACAAAGCTACTGTGTCTTGGAGTTTGCTCCAGAGCCATGACTATTTAATGGTAAGCTTTTCTGGAATGCCTTTCTTAGGAATGCCCAGGGAGTCCTCTAGTAGTGTAAAGACCACCTTTCTCAAACCACCATTAAAATTGGTGATTCTGGAGCATTTTAGGATCACTGCTATGTTTACCTAACATGTGCATTGCTTTGATCAATTCCAGTGTGAGTTATTACTAGCTTACACCAGGGATCAGTTAGGCTTCCTTATGATCAAAGAACACGCTTACCAAGACACATGGTGAAGTGTTAGAGGAGTTACCGAGAAGCTGTAGAAACACAGCTCATGGATTGCCTGTGCTTAGGTAAATACTCAGTGACTTGCGTCCTCAGAGCCCTCGGTAGAAGCCCAGGCACCCATGTGGGGGTGGAGGGACTGCACACTCAGGATGTGGCCCAGGCTGCCAGGGGGTAACTGCTGTCATTCCTAAGCCTCTTAGATGAAAACATTAGATAACATGGTCTTGAAGTTGCTTCCAACTTGATATCCGCATTTCAGACACCATCCAGCTAGACTTTGAAAATAGTAGAAGACTAATACTATTCACTATGCTTTCTCTCTTGTCATCCATATTTGTAGTCTATGATCAAGACAATAAAAAAATATTAAAAGTAACTCACCGAAGTGCTCGTGGCAAGTCTTCTCTCAACCTACCAGTGCCTTTTAGCATAAGTAGCATTGTTCAGCCCATTACTTCAGACTTAGGGAATTTGGTAAATTTTTCCTTTGCATTTTCTCCCTTTTTTTTTTTTTATCTAGGGAAGACTTCTTTAGTAGCTCTTCATTGAAATTAATATTTTTATTTAATACCACGTCTGATTTTATTATACCCGCTCCTGTGTCATTGCTTAAGTTATCTGTTGCTGTACAACAAGCTACGCAGAGGCTTAAGGAAACAGTCGCTAACATCAGTTTCTGAGGCTGCAGTCTAGAAGTGAGTGCGGTTATCATCTTACCTGAAGGCTGCACCAGGCTCCCTCCATGTGGCTGTCACCAAAAGGCAGCGGCTCTTCACGGGGAAGCTCATGTGGCAGTGGGCAGCTCATGCGTCCTCACGGCACTGCCAGATTTCCTCAGAGTGAAGAACATCTAACAAAAAACAAGAAGGAAGCGAGGTTACCTGTTATAACCCAGCCATAGAAGTCGTATGCGGCCGTTCCTACACCATTCCTACCTTATGGCACACAGTAGAAGTCAGTCGTGAGGTCTAGTAGCTCTCAAAGGGAAGCAAATAAAGCTCCATCTTTTGAGGGAATGCCAAAGAATTTGTGAATATATTTTAAAACAAAAAGTTATGAACATTTAAACATGCTCCAAAGCACCAGCCCTGCCGCTGGGTGTACTGAGCCAGTGCTGGGGTCCGGGCGTGGTGGTGCAAGCCTGTAACCCCAGCACAATAGAGGCTAAAAACAGGAGGCTCCCTACGAGTCTGAGCTGTGTAGTGAGACCCTGCACACACAATAAATAAATAAACACATAAATATAAAAATATTGCATGATATTGAATCATAAACCTTCAGAAATAGAAGAAAACTTTAAAGATGATGGCCTGATGGGAAAACTGTAGAAGAAACCTAGAGCACTATTCAGCCTAACGAAACCTAGGAAGAGCCTTTGTTCTGTTAGCAGGCAGCTGAGGACTCGGATCGGGACTCAACATTTCACTGAGCTGTTTCCTCATCTATAAAGTAAAGCATTGATCTTGTTTTATGAGATGATGTAAAAATTAAATATAATCTTTCATATTAAGTTGCTAGCACAAAATCTACTACATAGTAGATGTTCGACTAATCTTAGTTTTCTTCCCCCTTTAACTGATCAGCTAATAATAAAATACGTTTTCCTAGTAGACAATTTCCAGTTAGGTTTTTTATTTTCATTTGGAGATTTTGGGGGCATTTTAACTACAACTCTTGGTTTTTTATTTGTTTTTGCATTGTTTGTGGTTTTACTGAAGCACAAATAAACATGCACACAGGCTGTGTGCTCGTTTTCTTCGCTGCGCAGTCTGGCATTGGGACTGGCGACTCGGATGGCCGGCTGGGGGCTCTTTCCATGACGGCCGTGCGGTTCTTAGAGGAGACGTCGCGAGCACTCTCTGCGCAGTAAGACCCGTGGCCCCTCAGCAGCACCTCCGGCTCCTCCGCTTTGTGCACCAGGAGCTTCCGGAGGCCGCTGGGCAGCGCGCGCTCTGTCTCTTCGTTACTCCCATAACCTCTGCTGGGCATCGAGATCCGGCCCGCGAGCCTCCTCTGCACCCTGCAGGCGATGCCTCTGGGTCCCTGCCAGTTGCGCTTAATTTTCACATGTCTTGGGCTTCACGAGGGTCTGAGGGCGGCCACGGTGCCAAGTGAGAGATGGCTGCCACCTCTGTAGGCAGTGCCGAGGAAGAGCTACACGTCTCGATATAGGCTTTGTATAGTTCAACTAGTGGATTTTCATTTCTCTACATGTTCATAACATAATCTTTAAAGAGGTAACTTCCGGGGACAGGGATAAAGCTCAGCAACACAGCAGCTGCCTGGCAAGCACCAGGTCCTGAGTTTGATTCCTGATTTAAGAAAAAGTAGCTGCCAGTGCAATTGATAAGCAGGGGAAAGACTACGATGGGAGTGGAAAGGGTTACAAGTAATGGATCTGTGTGTGTCCCCAACAAATGCAGTGTCCAGAGAAGAATCTAAGAGATAAGAAGACCCCATAGTTCAAATGACAAGTTTTTATTCTGAGCCATCAATAAAAGAGGAAACCTTTGCCAGCCAGGAGTTCTTCTCTACCACACAGTGGGGGTGGACACCCCGGTAAGCGTGGCCTTTTTCTTTCCTTCCACAGTGGAGGTTTGGGGCTTAACTCTTGATGAACTTGAGGGCTGTTTTGGTTACTTTTGCTGGGACAAAATGCCCAGCACCCAGAATTAAGGAAGGAAAGGTTTATTTAGCTCAAAGTTTGTGGAGATTTTGATCCATAATCATTTGGCTCCAAGGCAGAGTGGCACATGGCAGAGGGCAGTAGTTCATGGTGGCAGAAAACAGCAAGAGCAGAAAGGGAGGAGCAGCAACAGGGCGACTGTCACAGAGGCAAGCCTAGTTTGCGTCCTTATATTGCATTCTCTTCTAGCCTTCTGAGGAGATAGCGTTCACACCCATAACGCCAGCCTTGGATCATGAACTAATCACAAACTCTGAAGCTTCCCCATGACTGCATGAGGCTTTGGGGGACAACTAGACACAAACCATAACAAGCATCACCAGGGAGATGGCTCAGTGGAATAAGTGCTTCCCTGGCAGGTGCAAGGGCCTGAGTTCAATCCTCGGTTCCTCAAACAAAAAAGAGGAGGAGGAGGAGGAGGAGGAAGAGGAGGAGACAAAGATGACGAAGAAAAAGTAGTAGTGTTGTGCCATAACAAGCACCAAGCAGTGTTCCAGGTCTCCAGGTCTCGAGTGCTGGATTACAGGACATGACCCTTGGAAGGGCTTGGACAGTTTCATCCAACCTTCTCCCCTCTCTTTTCTAAATAGATCACAGCCTGATACCTTATTAATCTTGATCAGAAAGTTGCCCCCATAACCCTGAAATCATAATATACCTGGCAAAGAAACCCTCTGAGAAACTCAGCAACCAACCCACCGCTGCCCAGAGGTTAGCAGCAGCACCCAGGGCCACACGCAGGGCACTGCTGAAGGCTCGGTGAGCTGCCTCCGCGCAGGCAGCTGGAGTGTCTGCTGCTGGCAAGCACTTCTCCTTGGAGGACCCTCTGCTGGTATCACCTGCCTGCCCACAGCAGCAACTCAGCCCCTCACTGTGGGAAAGCCTCTGCCCGGCCACTCCCCGAAGCATTCTTTCTCCACATCCAACTCCATTCCCTGACTTTTTAAAAATTTCACAGCATTTATCTTTTTCTGCAATTATCCTGTACATGTACTCATTTACTTGTCCTTTGCCTGATCCATTACTAAAGTTTCAGTGACACAAGTCACCATTGTCTGTGCTTTGTTACCCATTGCACACAGAAAATTCCTTCTGTAATACACGTTGATGAAAGGGTAGGTTCATGAATACAGAATGGTTAAATATATTGCCTGTGTTGCAGTGTTATTGAATCTTTTCACTTCATTCCCCAAATAAACCAATAACTAAGTCCTGTAGTACTAAGTACAGTTGTATAGATGAGAAAACTGAGCCTAAAGAACCTGCCTCTTGCCCAAAGTCATTACACCAGGGAGAAAGAAGACATGTTTAAACCAAACTACCACACTCCATCTATAAGAGAGTCTCAAAAAAGAGTAACACTCTTCCCAGCCCAGATCTGAACATTTGAAAAATAAAACAAAATAACAAAAATAGAAATCAAAATATTATCTTTACATTACTGATGGAGGCCAAGTAGCAAGGTATGACGTTAGTGCTCCAGGAAAACAGACTTCCTAAAGCTGTTGAAGCAGGCAACAGACAAAGGGCCCCACCTGAAGGGCTTTCCATCAGGCAGGACTCCTATCTCTAGAGAACAAGCAGGTCCCAAAAAGAAGAAAGGAGTCAGGAAACCAAGAAGACTCCGTTATTTTTCCCAAACTTATCAATTAAATAATCCTCCCATATCCCAAGAAGCAGAGAGGGCTAAGGCACAGGGAGCCAGACCTTGCGCTCTCTCGGGTCCTTTCCCAAGGAGGAAACAGCAGGGGTGGAGGTAGCATACCATCCCAAAGGGCAGAGTGCTGGACCTTGCATGTGCTGAGCGCAACTCACAGAAGCTCACAGGCTGGAAGTATGACTCCCAGTGAGGTGATATTAAGATGTGATAGAGTCTGTAAGAGTGGGAAGAAGCGTGGAAAGGTCATGGGGTGTGCCCTCACAGGGATGCGAGCCAGGCTCGCAGAGGGAATTAGTTCTCGCGAGAGTACCTTGTTACGAAAGAGCAGGAGTGGCTCCTCTCTCCACCAACTGAAAAATCCACATTTTTTTTTCAAGATAAAGCCATCTTGTGAATATGCCAACATTGTCAAGATGTTTTCTTGCTTTCTCTTCCTATAGCATTTTATATCTCCTTCTGTTACTGCAACAGGTTCATTGTAGTTCTTTGTGTAGACTTCATTACTACATTCAGTTTTCTGTTTTGCTCGTTCAAACCCCCATGAGGTTGACCTACAACTCCAATGGAAAAACCCCAATAGAAAAAAGCATTCTGATGTTAGACTATGCTGCTGTAGTCTACACTGTCCTAGAAGACACAAGACTTTCTCCTGTAAGACCTTCTAGAGACTCACTGTGAATATTGATCTTTTTCAACATCTTAGGCATAAATCAGAATTTGCATGAAAGAAAGGCTGAGTGATAGATTCAAATTTTCCTTTTTTAGAAAGCTTTATGACATTTGTCTGCACAAATGGCTTTTTATATCACCCCAAAAGCCTAGGGTTAGAAGGCTAAAATAGACAAATGGGATTACTTCAAACTAAAAAGCTTCTGCACAACAAAGAAACAATCATCAGAGAAAAGAGACAGTGGCCGCCGTGGCAGAATGGAGAAAATAGTTGCAAAAAATTAACTTGACAAGGAGCTAATATCTACAATATGTGAGGAACTCCAAACCCCAAGAGCATAAAAATCAAAATTAAAAAAATTGAAGAAATGAGCAATAGATCTAAGTAAAGATTCTTAAAAGAAGATATATAAATGGTCACCATAACCATGAAAAATTGGGGCTGGGGAGATAGCTCTGTAGAATAAGCACTGGCCTGGCAAGCACAGGGTCCCGAGTTCAATCCCCCGGTCCCACCAAAAAGAAGAAAAAGAAAAACTATGCAACACCGCTACCATCAAGGAAACGCAAATCAAAGCCACAGTGAGCCAGCACCTCGGGGCAATTAGAGTAGCTGTTATCAAAAAGATGAAATATACTGAGTGGTGGTGAGATGCTGAAGCAAAGGGAGCTCGCAGACTGCTGGTGGCAACGGCAGTCAGCACAGCCACTATGAAAGATGGCATGGAATTTCCACAAAACATTAAATACAATTGCAGTACAATCCAGAAATCCCACTTCTGAGTATACAGCCAAAGGAAACGAAATCAAAACAAATCTGAACTCCCATATAAGTCCCACACAGTAGCGGGATTGCTGGATTGTATTGTAGTTGCTTTCACAACAGTGCCTCAACTTTTGACTGTTCACCAGCTGATGTGATGAGTGGATAGAGAAAATATGACACACATACAAAATGAAATGCTATCATGTTGCTTTAAAAAAAAAAAGAATATGATGCATTTTGTAGTCTGATAAACAGAGCTGGAGATCATTATATTAGGTGAAATAATTCAAATACAGAAAGACAAACACAATACAGCCTTGCTTATGTGTGCAATACTCCCCATACACACACACACAAAAGACTCGTGCAAGTACAGAGTAGAAGCTTCCTTTCCCAGGGGAGAGGAGGTGGAGGGGTGGGAATGGGGGTCAGAGCACATCAAATTTCATTTAGATGGAAAGAATAAGTCCACAGTTACATGGTGCAACATGGTGACTGAGCTAATAACTATATTTATATTCTTGAAAATCACTGTGAGTGGCTTTTAAGTGTTCTCATCAGAAAAAAAATAAGTGTGTGAAGTAATGCATATGTTAATTAGCTCATTTTAGCCATTCCGCACTATTTATATACATCAAAACATCATGTTGTACACAAAATGCACACGGTTGTTATTTACCAATTAAAAAATTGTTTTAAATTCACTCCCACCTCCCTTCTTACCCCAAGAGATTTGCCTCTCCCCTCATAAATGATTACCCTGTCCCAGGCGCTTCCCGCCCACCATGCCGGGCCTTACACAGCTAGGCCCTCTGGCTGTTCTACACAGCACTCCTGCTGGTACTTCTGCACCTAGCGCGCTCCTTGAGTGCTCAAAACTTGTCTTTAGCACCCTTGTTGTTGTCTAAACACTGCCACCGTGCCTGGCACCTACTAGGAGCTGGTCACTGAATACATACATGGTTGATAGCTAACATCTTCAAATGACTTCCAGCGTTTGTGGTTATATGTCTCACTCATAACTTCTGAGTAAGGCCTGCAGTGATTTACATATATGTAGTCATGATGTTGAAAGTGCTTGCAAATATTGCATAGCACATACATTCTCTTTAACAGAAATGGCTCTGGATCATAAACATGTTTGTTATCCTCATTACTGTGACATATGTATAGATAATTGCTCTCCCCTAAGAATGTTTAATCACAGTAAGACCCGCTTTAAATAATATTACTTAATAAATTAGGAATCCAACACCCATCAAAATTACGTGGCACTTCCTTGCTTCTCAGATCCTATTCTGCTCTGGCAGAGATGATATCAGATATCCACAAAAGGACATTTAAGTTTCACAGAACTCTGCCAAAACAGAACTCTGACCTTTACCTCAGTGTACCTTGTATTTAGTATTAAATCAACAACCCTTCAGCACATACACTAGGATCAAAGCAAAAAGAATAGCACCGTAGAACAATGTGGCAACTGTAGTAACTTGGCATTTGAATTCCATTTATTTCACCAGCGTCTGATTGAATCTCCTTCTTCTCCTTGGTTAAGCTTGCTAGAATGTTTCCACAATATGGATAGGATCTTAAATGTATTATTTTAAATAGATTCTACTGTTTCCTGCCCTTACTTGGATGTGATGGAGGCAATATAAAAATTTGCTCTTGGGTGTGGTATAGTTTATATGATTAAATGCTTTATTCATACTCATATGTCAATCTATTAGCGTGCTGTTAATTCAAATGTTGCTATGATGTATTTTATCCCCATTAGCACATTCATCACAGGTGGATATGAAACTTAGACAAAGGTGTGTGTTCTCATTAATGATGAGCACCCTATTCATCTTACTAGAATGTAATTAATGTTAGTTACAATCCTTTAATTTTTCACTGTTTGTCACTGTGCATATTTAGGGTTTCCCTTGTCCTTTATCAACTGGCTCCCGCTTATCACACAGCTAATTCAAAAAGACGTATTTTTAACTAAGTCTGGTCTCTCTTATTAAGGTATCCATCTATATTTCTTACTGTCTATGCCAGTTCCCACCCTGCAGGACTTCATACTGGGTGTAAAACTGTGAAACAGTATTAAGGCAAAGGTTCAACCTACCTTTACAATGCAGAAGATTAATGTAATTCATTTGCTAATTTAAATTAAAACACCTGAGAGGTATTTCTCTATTCTGCACTGTACCATCAATTGAATGGAATTGATATATATATATACATATATATAGTTATATATATGTTTTTCATATATGCACACGGTTGTTATTTACCAATTGAAAAATTGTTTTAAATTCACTCCCACCACCAAAATTGTTGAATTTAAAACAATTTTTTAATTGGTAAATAACAACCGTGTGCATATACGAAAAAACAGATATATATATATATATCTGATAACTCATTTTAGCCACATTACAGCCTCTTTTATTATTTGTATTTCACAGCAGAGGAAACAGAAGCAGACAGATGGAGTCACTTGCCCAAAGCCACACAGCTCGTGAGCAGTGGAGAGATAGAGGCCCCCGCAGCCTGACTCTGGGCTGTGCAGCTACCGTATCCCCACTCTGGCCCTCACCTTCAGAGTTCCTAATGAATTTCGTCGCTTAGTGAGAGTAGATTAAATATGCATGAAGTCTAAGCTAAGTTTCAGAACTGACTTACAGTCAAAGGTCATTTTTCATCTGTTTGCTTTAATGGTGTAAATGTATTCAGTGACGTATCTCTAGCTTACTTGTGAAACAATGAACTTTAATCTCCTTGAGGTCAGGGAAGTCACCCTAAGTGACTTCAGCCTCCTTATATCTCAGCATATATGTGTATGCAATGTGTTCGATAAATGTTTTTTAAAGTACAGTGGTGCCCCATTTGCAAACTCAATTCTTTCCACAATCGTGGTTGTGAATCAAACTGGACAGAAACTGAATCAAAGTTCCCTACAAGATCAACACTGAACCCAAACACTGAATTTGATTCGGTTTTTGTTCAACTTGGTTCGTGGCCAGAACACAGAAGTAATCAAGTTCATGAATCAAGGTACCAGTGTACATGGGATTTTTTTTTTTAGTTTTAAGTTCAAAGAATAATGAGAGGAATTGGAGCTTCACACAGCTCTCATAGTCGTTTATCTTAAAGATTTTCAAGCAGAATCTAAGCAGTGAGCCAGGCCCCTTTCTCTCCAAATGCTGAAGTTTAAAATACAGTCAAATGTTAGTATGTTTCTCAGAATGTAGGTATTTGGTATTGAAATGAGTTTTTAAAAATTATCAATCTATAACTCAAGTTTTCAAAAACTGTAACTATCTTGGTCTGGGTTTTTGCAAGGGGTACAATACAACAGAACACATATTTTATAAGATTGTTTTATAATGAATCAACCAAAGACTCATACACCAAGAGTGCAGGAAATCTGTCCACACACTGAAGACCCAAGAATCCAGCTGAGGGCCTGAGTCCCACAATAGTGTCCTTCTGCTGAAGACCTAGAGCCCATAACGATGCCCCCCAGTGAGTCCAGCTGGAGGTCCAGAGCCCACAACAATGTCTCAGACAGGCTCTTTCATGGATCTGAGCTGGGAAGGCCCAAAGGTCAGTGGTGGGAGCTAGAAAGCCTGCCCCAGTGGGATGAAGGATGTGTGCCAGCAGGCTGAGGGATCTGCACTAGAGCCAGGAAGCAATGCTCAAGGAGAGAACCAGAGTTCCCCTGAGGAGTACCACAGCCACCCTCAGTGACAGTGAAGTTCCAAGCTCTTTGTCTGAGAATAGCCAAGTTCATGAGGAAAGCCAGCATGACAAGGTCCTCCACGAGAACAGCAGCTCCCTACAGTCTCCCTAGCAGCTTCCCAACAGCTTTTACCAGCTCCAACAGCCTCTCCTTTTCTCCTGTTCTGCCTCTTATGCTGCCAACAACAACGTTCAGCTAGGCCTATAACACCTAGCACTCTGCTGGTCCAGCTCAGCTGGGCATTACAAGTTGAGCACCGGTTGTTACTCTAACCACAGCAACTCTCTTTACTCCGCTGTATGTTGAGACAGAATTGAGTCTCTATCTCGGTAGGAACACGATCCTTCATTACACATACTAACAATGACTCAGTACCCCCGGACAGTCATGTGAAGATCTGTATGACTCCTCATGGTCGGGTTGGTCCTTTGAGGGCCTCTCTTCTCCTGGGATGAGGGGGCATATCGGCCACACTTCCAGGAGTGTACACGGCAAGATGGCACCTCGGGAGGCATCTGATCCTCAGCCTCTGTCTACCTGGCATCTTCAGAAATGTACATGTCTGTCTGCTTCTCAGGATCTTTTCTGCATGCCAGCTTTTGGAACATGCCATGCATGCCACACTGCTGTGGACCACTCAGGATAGCTTTCACCTCCTGTGTCCTCTCAGGGCCTGAAAATCTCAAGGAGGTTCCTTTCAGGCCTAGGTGCATGCAGGCTCCAAGTTACACAGAGTGCTGCATACTATTTGGGAAACAGAACACACACACATACACCCACACACACACATGTGCACGCACACACACATGCACACATGCATGCATGCATATACACACACATGCACAGATGCACACACGAAGGTCAGGAAAAAACCAACATGAAGAATCCTCTAGGAGGGATAGCCACTAACTTCTCTTTGATTTTCTTGTACTCATTTTCTATTGCTTCCTACAGATAAGGAAATCTTCAAAGGTATAGGTGAGGAGAGATCCTTCCAACCAAACCTCTTCCACATGTTCTTCCAAATATTTCCTATCTCATACATGAAGCATGGCTCATGCTTGAACCCACCATCCCACCTACCCTGTAGGCCAAACACCACCTCATAGCTATGGCTTCAGGATGTGAGAAAATGCATGGAGAAGAAATTGCTAGACCACATATCCCTGACACAGTACCAGGTAGAAAGAAGAGGTCTGGGTCATTAACTAAAGCCGGTGTCTCTCTTCCATCTAACAAGCAGTGCTGAAGGTGTTACCTTGTACTTCCTACTTCATATCACCTGCCACCTCCAAAAGCTGACATTCTTCCCCTTCTTTGAAACAGCTTTCTACCTCTGCCTTTTTGTTCAATTTGTTTCCAAATACTTTTCCAGTTCTGCTTTTCCTTGGGCATAGAGTAGTAACACACAGTAGCCCCCCATACCAGATAGTGCCTGGCCAAAATTGTGGCAAACCCTTTAGAAAGCACCTCAAGACAAGTAACCTGCTGTTTTTTCCTTCTTTTCAATGTAGATTTGGATGTCACTGCCACACTGCACACATTTGAAATAAGAGAAAATGTGTTAGTAAATGTCTTTATATTAAAACAAATTATTCAATCCAAATCCACATTAACTTGTTGTCTACGTTGCCACATAGCTAGTGCCCTCAAATATAGCAAACTCAAGAACACTAAAAATAATCTTACACATGAATAGAATACATCTTTTTTTATAATTGCCAATGTTTGCCAGTGAAACCACATGACCCCAGGTAAGTATCACTGCAGGTCCCCGTGAGCTCCTGAGGTAATCAAAGACCACCAAAGGAAGTAGGCAATCATCAGCTCTATGATGTCTGCTTTGTTATATGTAAACTGCGTTTCTTTCTCCTGCTACCTGCAAGGTAAACTTCTGCCTGGAAAATGATTCAGAGCAAATCAGTAACATCGCATATGCTATCCTGTTCATACCCACCAAGAGACTAGAAAGGTAGACGATGTTTTAATCTCTGTTCTATGTAAAGAGGGGTGGCTCCTATTGGTAGCATCACCTTTCTGACCTCAGGTCAGAGGCCTGTGAAGTAAAATCGTGCATGTGCCCCTGCTGCCAGCGTCTGTCTCTGAAGTTGTCCCCTTGGATGAACAGAGTGCAAAGTGATGCCCCAGCTCCTCTCTGCCAACCTGCATACCAGCGCCGAGGTACAAGGCCATCTGCTTCTGTTTAACTTGCCCCCTTCTGGAAGTTAACTAGACCAGTGGCTGCATCATGAGATGTCAAAAACAGCAACCATGACCTCCGGACAACAGCTGGCTAAAAGGAAACGGTGGCCCTTCCTCTGGTGTCCCGCCATCCCCAGTGTGTGCCATCAGCAGCGGATGGTCTGCTGCTGTCACTGCTGGGAAGATTCATGTGAATCAATCTCTCTGCATGGAGCATTAAACCAGTGTGTGTGCTGCACGCCGAACCCTTTCTTCCCCCATCCCAGAAGAGGCTTCCCTGTTGGAATGAGGCTCCGAGCTTTGTACAATCAAAAGCCTTTGATTAAATCGGACCCAGTCCTTCTACTTGCCGTGGCAATGTGTGACCTACAGAAACCAGCAGGGCCACAAAACAGCCCAATCTGTCGCCAGGTGGGCTGACAAAGCAGGGCTAAACACACAGTTGATTTCAAGCTATGTTACATCTCCAAGTTGCAAAGCAAGTGATAAAGGCAGCCAGAAAAGCAAACTGTGGGTGAATCTCGCTCACAGACAGAGGCTACTCTGCCTCCGAGAGAGCTGTTGTCCTTCCCGCTGAGAGGTTTTTAAGCCACTTGGGGACAGCAACCATTTGAACAAAAAATTGTTCCTGTTTCTAAATGATTTTTTTTAAGGAAAGGAAGAAAAGATTTCAGGAAAGAAGTTGCATTTCTAACATCTGACCCACGATATACACACGCGGCTACACAAAAGGACCCACATCGGTAAGAATTAACTCAAAGGGATATCTGTTTGGTGTGCCTTCCACCACTGCCTCTTCAGCCTTGCACCTCGCTGTCATCTGCCAGGGGATGCACAGTGGTCCAGCACCCCACGCCTCCCTAGGAAATCTTAGGAGAGCCCCTGCTCTCCCCTTTCTTTAGCTGCAATCTGCTAATCCATATTGGGACATGCAAAATCATTAGGTCCACTTTAAGTGAAGTCCTTTTAAAGAAGCATTCTACAGGAGAAAAGCGTGAGAGGCCCCGAGTGAGGGTCGCTTGCATAACACCAACCCTTTGACATTATCTAGCCCTCTCCTCCTCAGGTGACACTTTGGTCACCAGTTGCTGTAACCCAAGTGTGCTCCTTGCGTTTTGAGCTCAAGCCTCAAACCTCCCCACCCAAGTGCTTCACCAGCGATCCTTCCAGGCTGGGTGCGGCATTGTCCTTGATGCGCCTCAGAGAGCGATGTCTTCACCCCTACTTTCCTTGCTGTTCCAAAGTCCGACAGAGGGATACCTTAGAAGGGGGTGTCCGCCGGGGTGCCAGCACCAAAGCTCAGCTCTGAATATACCTGAGATCTGACCGGAAGGGGTGGAGAGGGCATGGGATGTGAGCAGTGGCTAGGAAGGAGGAACAGGTGAGAAGCGGAACCAAGGAGTGGAGGCCAGGGACAGACCAGGTTGGGGAAGCCACCACCCACCCCACGGCCCCTGAGGGCTGGGAGAAGGCCGGAAGCATGCACCCCAAAGCCCCAGGAACTGCCCGTGTCACACAGAGCGCCCCACCCCCACCCAAAGGTCAGTCCACCTCCTCACCCTTGTGAGTCTGGTCTTTGCAACTGACCCTCACTTCAGTTCTGTCACTTTCTTCTACTCTCTGGGGCTAGAGCTCAAGTTTAACAAAAACAATTTGACCTTTGCATGTAGCTATATATTATCAGCAGCTATGAAACGGAGGACTCTAACCAGGCATTGTTATGGACACAGGGTGTATCTAAGGGCTCCTTCCACAGGCAAAATGGACTTCTAGCACATTTCCCCATAAGCCGCTGCCCACCACACACACCAGCTAATGCTTAATATTATTCAGTGAAAACCCTTTCTTTATTTTATTTCTTAATAAATCTAAGGACAGGCAAGATAGCTTAGTGGATTAAGCACCTGCCTAGACAAGCGTAGGAACAGGGGCTCTGTCCCCAGCACCACATGCCTGGCCAGCCCGGCCCCTGGGCACACTGAGCCAGCCACTGAGAGCCAGTGTGGTGGTCCACGCCTGCAATCCCAGTGCTGGGGAAGCTGAGACAGGAGGATCGCTACAAGTTCAAGCTGTGTAGTGAGGCCCTGTACTGAAGACATTTAGAAAGAAAGGACGAAAGAAAGAAAGAAAGGATGAAAGAAAGAAAGAAAGAAAGAAAGAAAGAAAGAAAGAAAGAAAGAAAGAAAGAAAGAAAGGAAGAAAGGAAAGAAAGAAAGAAAGAAAGAAAGAAAGAAAGAAAGAAAGAAAGAAAGGGAAAGGAAAGGAAAGGAAAGGAAAGGAAAGGAAAGGAAAGGAAAGGAAAGGAAAGGAAAAAAGAAAGGAAGGAAGGAAGAATCTATTTTCCTTTTCATAAAAATCTGATCCTCCCAAGTTTACTTCAGAGGAATTTTCATAATTTTCCAGTGTAAGAAGTACTTTTACGTAAATATTTGCAACTACTAAATTGAGAATTTAAACCTTTCATCTTTAAAGATATTTTTCTTGCATTCCTTGAAAGCTTTGTGGTTACAAAAGAAAATGTGAAACTATAAAATATAACACAGAGACTTAAAACAAAGTTAAGGGCTGGAGATATAGCTCAGCCGCAGAGCACCTGTGGGGCAAATGCAAGGTCCTGAGCTCAATTCCCAGTATAGGAAACAATAATAATAAAACAAAATGGAAGTTAATTTCAGTAACATTGGTTCTGGGTTACAGAGATAGCTTAGCATTCTAAAGCGCCTGCTAGGGGCTGGGGAGATGGCTCAGTGAAATAAGTGCTTCCCTGGCAAGCACAAAGACCTGAGTTCAATCCCCTGTCCCACCAAAAATAAATAAATAAATAAAAATAAAAATAAAGCGCCTGCCTAGGAAAGTACAAAGACCAGGGTTCGATCCCTGGTACTACATGCCATGCCAGCCCTATCTTGAGGCCAATGAGCTGGCCACCAAGACCAGGTAATCCCAGAGATGGGGAGGCTGAAACAGGAGGATCAGTATGAGTCCAAGCTGCATAGTGAGATCCTGTACCAAATACATACAATTAAAATAATAGTAATAATAATAATAATGGTTCTAGTATATTACTTATTATCCAGAAATTAAATGGTTGAGATTAATTTTATTGTATTTATTTATTCATTTATTCACTTTTTGTATTTTAGGGAGGGACTACAGGGTGTTCAGGGTCTCACTACTAAATCCAACTCAGTAGTGATCTGCCTGTTTACAGCCTCCCAAGAGCTAGGATTATAGGCGCAGGCCACCAAGCCCAGTCTCAATTGCCTTCTCAGGGGCTGGGCCTACACGGCAGGCCAGGGGATGGAATCTCTGGTCCCTGTACCTGCTTGCAGGCACTTTAATCCACTGAGCTATTTGGCCAGCCCTGAAATTAATTTTAAAAAATTTATAGTGTTATTATCTGGCTCATAAGGAAAGAAGAAATACCTGAAATAACATCAGTGGTTCTGGGAAAAATTTGTTGCAAAATTCTCAATTCTGTTCAACTGTTGTTGAGCTTTTCTTATTAAAAGTAAAGGTTATAAAGGTAGATCCTGCAGTATGAAATGCTTCTATAGTATTTGTTCTGCACTACATACTAAGTACATTCATCATGGGGACCTGGTACATTTCCAAGTCACGTCTTGATCCTGTTTACTTCCTCTTCCCCTCTCCCCCCTCCACCAGGTTCCCAGGAAACACTTCCCAACCCTGGATCTGATGTCGTGTTCTTGTAGCATCTCACTGCTCTCTTATTCTGCACCTGTGAGCCTTGGGGTAGTAGTGTTGTACTTTTCATTCATCTTCAAACCCAAGAGACGTATGTTTGTCTGAGGCCTGACCTAAGACATATATTGTCTTTGTCTTATTTTTTTTAAAAAGAAGGAGCCATACTTTCCCCAGGTGTTGTTAATGTAATTTTGATTGGGAGCAGTAAATTGCTTCATTCTTTCGTTTGGACTTGCCTCGTATTTACCCAAGGTATAACAGGAGAAAAAGAGACACAACGCCTCCCAGGCATCATTGCACATGGATCAGACCAGCTGCAGTGGCTGGAGGAAGGGCACGTGGGAGCTGCAGCCAAGCTGAACCCAGCCTTGGTGGAACCTGAGCAGACAGCCGCTTCCCACTCGCCTTTGCAGTTGTCGGCCCGGCTTCCAGAAATGCTTGTACATAATAAGGAGAAAAATGTTAATAGTGATTATTTTCAGTAGCATAGTACAGCCAAGCTCTCAAAAATGGGAAGTTTTCATTGGTAAGGCATTTCATTTCAACATTGAAATGTGGTATAATGTGAAGTATGAAATAAGTTTTGAAAGGAAGCTGATGATTAAGAAGAAATGCAGTGGGCATTTAATAAGTGGAGGAACCGCGAGATAATTAACTGGCATGCATAAAGATTCATGCTTTATACCAAAATTTTAATTTTGCACATAAATGTGCCTGATGTAGGCAGCATTTAATCACCTAGCTGACAGGAGTAACTACTTTCATTTAACCTTGACTGAAGATCATGAATTCTAACAGGTTTAATTGGATACATCATTTAACAGAATGAACAGAGCAAATTTTTCTCAATTCATAGGTTCTGATTGACATGCACCAGCAATAAGGCGTTGCGCAATTACAGCTGCTCTGCATTCCTGCCCTGGGCACCGATTGCCATAGTGATGTGACACGACTGGATCGCGTGGCACAGGAACCAGACTCAATCTCCCCTTGTTTTGAAAAGGGCAATGCTTAGAGAGAGGAAAAAGAAATGGAAAAGAAGGACAGAAAGAAGGAGAAAAGGAGAGGGAGAGAGGCTGGAAAGGAAAGGAGCTGGGACATGTCATGCTGTTTTTCCTGTTAATCACATTGATATGCACGTCCCGTGATGGAAGGGGTAGTCCTGCTATCAGCCACATGGAAAATGGGGAAATAATGACATTATCTTTTATCCGTTTAGCACATTTCATCTCAGGGCAAAGGCACAGAGTAGAGTCAAACAAAAAAGACTCAGGGAAGAGAAGCTAAAAGAAAAGTAAGGAAATACAGGGGGTGTGAGCTTTGGGGTCACCACCCACCCAAGCAGAGCTGCCACCTTCCCTGGAGCGCAGGGGCATCTGAGCACCAGTGTCGCAGGCAGCAGAGAGACAGAGCCCCTGTTGGAGGAGGCCCAGCAGACGACTGAAAATTCTTTTTGATCTCCTCCTTTGTTTCACATACAAAATCCCAAATGAAGCCAGAGGGAGAAAGTCAGAGAAAGTTTCCCAAATAAGATGCTAAATCCTTGGGGACAGGGAGATAGCTCAGTAGAATAAGCACTTGCCTGGCAAGTGCAAGGGCCTGAGTTCAGTCCCCCATAAAAAAACGATAAATCTTTTCCTTCTCTTAAAATGAACCATAGCAAACCTTAGGAACCTGCTCAAGGGGTTCAATCTTTGGACTTGCCTTGTATTTACCCAAGGTATAACAGGAGAAAAAGAGACACAACGCCTCCCAGGCATCATTGCACATGGATCAGACCAGCTGCAGTGGCTGGAGGAAGGGCGCGAGGGAGCAGAGCTGGCTCACTGCCAGCAAGGCCTCTCCAGCCTGCGGCTCCTGGGTGCACACTCTACCCCTCACCCACCCCGAGCTGCCCCCGGTGAACACAGATTTGCTCTGTGGTTGCCCTTGAGGGTAACCACCTCAATGCTACCCCCATCGGGGGTTCCATGAGGACAGCGTCATTACATATCCACAGTGGCTGGGAGGCTGCCCAGTGGCTGGGGGCCCTGGGAGGACAGGTCCTTCTAGTAGCCACTGCTTCTTCTCTCCCGCCTTTTTCTTCCTCTCCCCTCAACTTCCTGCCCCTCTTTTGCTCGCCTTTTTCTCCTTCCCCTTCTCTTTACTCAGCCTTGCAAACACACTTCCATTCAGCAGAGCTTCGGTAGCGTGAGCTCCTGCCAGGCAGGGACCTGGAGACGGAGCAGAAGGGCCCCTCCCCCCGCAGCAGGGCGCGGCTGGGGGAGCGCGGGGAACCGTGTCATTATAATGTGCCGTTATTTGTACTGTGTGACAATGAGCAACAGGCTGTGTCTCCTGAGCGCGGGGCGGAGGTGTGACTGCTTGCGCCCGGGGCTGGGAGAAGCTTCTGCGAAGGAGGTGACATGTTTGAATGAGGAGTCAGTGTAGAAGCCTGAAAGGTTAAGCAGAGAAAACAGCATTTACAAGATTCTAGGGTGTGAAGTAGCAAGGGCTTATTTTAGGAATGGAAAGGATTCTGCTGAGGGTAGGGGGCGGGAAGGGGGAAGGCAGACAGAGGCAGACGCAGAGGCCCCGGCATGCTCTGCTAAGGGGTCTGCACCTCATCCCAGAGATGGGGAGTGTGGGCGGCCGGGGTGGGGGACAGCCTGGGTGGCAGAACTGTGAGGACAAAGGGTGTGAGGAGGCACAGGACAGCGCAGTGAGCAGCTCCAGCTGCCCTTGTTTCAGTTGCTCCTCCCCCCCTCCTCTTCCTCTTATTCCTCCTCCTCCTATTTCTCTTCCTCTTCTTCTTTCTCCTCCTCCTTGTCACCTCTTCCTTCCTCCCTCTCTCCCACCTCTTTATCCTTCCATTCCTTCCTTCCTGCCTTCTTTCCTTCCTTTCTCCTTCCTCCTTCACTTCCTTTCTTTTCAGTTCCTCCTACCTTTTCATCTTTTACTCCAAAATGAACTCAAGTAAAACTTCCAAACAACTTTGGAGCCACCGTGGATGCTTAAGATTTGGTAAACGTTCAATCCCCGGTCCAGCTGGGGGAAAAAAAAAAAGATTTGGTAAAGATCAGGAGGGTCTCAAGATTGCGCTGTGCTTCCTGCAGGAGCCTTAGCCCTTTCCCCTTCCCCAGGGGACGGGCAGTGCAAGACAGGGTGGCCTCAAGCAGCTAGGACTGCGGCAGCTCAAGGGACAGTGTGGCCTTCTCTTCAGAGCTGTGCTCCATGGGCACAGCTATGAGGACCCCATGGACCCCAGAGCCAAAGCCGGAGCCACAGTCACGTGCAGCACCTGTCCTTGGTGCTTTTCCCTCCTCCAGACCCCAAGCTGCATGGTCACAGGCCAGGAGCCAGCGAGTCTTGCAGCCCCTCCCAGAGTCACCATCTGCTGAACACCCGGTGTAACACCTCCCGAGGGGACTGAGGACACAACTCCCCTCGGTCTGGTCCGCTCACGCAGGGAGGATGGTACACAGCGCCTAGGTCACTGCACCATCCCCACCCCTCTGCAGAACAAACCATCTGGGCTTCTCAGTCTGTAAATTCTCCTTTTATTTACCCTCATCTGCATACGGAGCCACCTCCTTCACTAAGTTGTAAGTATATAAGGTCAAAGGCCAGGCCTCACTCATCTCCCCCACACCCTTCCCCTTCTGGTTTATAGCTCAGTGTCTAACCTCTCCCTTGGTAGCTCTTTGGGGGTTGAATCGTGTCCTGGCAAGATTCTACACTGTGACGTCAACCCCCTGTATCTAAAAACACATCCACCTCTAAAGGTAAAGTTTAAGCAGACATCTGCGCTTCAACAGATGGGGATGAGGTTACTAGTGGGGCCAGGGAGATAGCTCAGTAGAATAAGTGCTATTCTACTGAGACAAGCGCAAAGGCCTGAGTTCAATCCCTGGTTCTGCCAAAAACATGAGGTTACGAGACTGGACACTAGCCTATACGCCTGGTCTTCTTAAGAAGGGGGAAAGTTTGAAAATTGACTTGAAAACAGAGAGAAGCCTGTGAGAAACCAGAGATGAGCAGTGTTTCACCAACCAAGGAACATCAAAGATCACCAGCAACTTCCAGGCCCCCTGGAGCTAGGAAAAGACAGGAAGCGTGTTCTCTCCCACAGTCCTCACAAGGCACCAAGCCTGCAGACACCCTAATGTTGGTCCACAGCTTCAGAACTGAGACAACAGATTTCTGCTATATGAGCCACTTAGTCTGTGGAACTTTATTACAGTGTCCCTAGTAAACTACTACAATAGCAATTCATCTAATAGATTTTTTAATCAGAAATGATCTTCTTAGGGAATGATTGGCCTTGCCAGCTGAGCTCCCACCAGAGCCATCTGACAATGTCATGGATACCCTTTGCAGTATTCCGTGTCTCCTCTCAATCCCGTGTATAGTCCAGATCAGCTGTGTGGGATGCACACATGAATGAGCTGATGATGGTGAAGAAGAAAAGGATCCAGAGGATCCAGAGAGTTGGAGGAGGCTGGCTTACCTGGCTGGAGGAATTTTAGGTCATGATGGGATCAGGGCCAGTCTAAGAAATAATTGTAAAAGCCCAACAAACACTAGGGTTATTTCCTAAGTTTCTACAAATAGTTCTTTCCCACTCTACTAGGCACTTGGCCTCAGTTCCCTTAGATAAAAGTCAGACAGATGTTCGCTCAGTTATCCCCAAAGGGATTTTGAAATTCTTACACGAGTTGCATATCTAATTATTTCCAATGTTAATGTTTTCCATAAATATACCATGAGCAAAACGTTACACCTCTGTGTCTGCTTGAGCAGTCTGGCATACTCGGGAGAGCTACCAGGTTTCCTTTCCTCACAGAAGTTCTTTACAAACATTAAATGAGCAGATGACTGGTTGAAAGAGAACAGCAAACCAGACCCACACACAGAGCAGAGCGAGAGAAGTTTCTGTTGTCTAAACACGGATTCTTCTTGAGGTTGCTTTCCTCTTCAGTCTCTCCCTCTTCTCACTTTCTCCCTCCCCCAAAGACACTGCCAAGGCTTCAGCATTCATTTTCCTACCCGCTCCTTCCACTTATCTTCCCGCTCCTCCTCTGTCATTGC
Source organism: Ctenomys sociabilis (assembly GCA_004027165.1). Classification (NCBI taxonomy): domain Eukaryota; kingdom Metazoa; phylum Chordata; class Mammalia; order Rodentia; family Ctenomyidae; genus Ctenomys; species Ctenomys sociabilis. Next base: position 217,319 of record PVKA01000180.1, read on the forward strand.
CACCAGCTCTGGGAGGCCCCAATCTCCTGAGCTTCCTTCCTCCATTACGTCCACAGCTGGAGGTTCTGTTCCTGCTGCCCCAGCTCCCGGCCTCAGCTCCCTCCCTCCGAGCTGTTGATTCTTCACAGTTCTCCAAACCTCATCTTAAAAGCTCCCTTTAGGTTTTATCTTGCTGTCAGCTCCCGATGTAAAATGTTTTGGGACACTTTGTATTAAGCGTGTTATTGGCACTAATGGTTCCCACAAATCAATTGTATTAAATCTTCATGACTTCAGGTAATTTGTCTAGGAAAATGACATTCTCCATTTCCCCATAGGATCTTGAATTTGTCTGTATGTTCTTTTTCTTTACCCCCTTGGTGCTGTTTTGAACAAACAACAAAAATTACATAAACTGTCGAATATCTTTTTCTTCCATTTTCCCCACTGCACCTTCTCATTGTGTGAATTGGCACGCTCTCCCCGTGTAGTCAGCTGTGCTTGCTTGCGGGCACACTGTATAATTTAACTTTCCGCACTATAAAATAAGTCAGCAGTGATATTTGCACTAGTTCTGACAATGTCCAAAGTTGTCTCTCACTGTTTTTATTTAAAGGAACTAGACACAAACCTGGCTGCTTGCACTAGCGGCCTCCAGGAGGGCTACAGCTGAGAAAATCCGCTGTCAGGAAAAAGTGAATAGAACTAACAAGACTATTGAGCCGGCCGACAGATTAGCGAGAGGTCTGGAGGTGAGGTCCTACAGGGCAGCCTAATGAAGCAGGCTGCAGAAAGCCCTTCTTTGTTAGACACTACTGATCTGGCAATAACAGCAGCACTTAGCAAAGAGCCTGATGAGCTGAAAAAATTATGTCATTATCATTCATTTTTTTCATAATAGAAACATGTTTTTGACCTTTACATTTTCTTACATTTTACCATGCTGCGGCCTGTATTAACTGTAAGATTACCTAGTGGCAAGCATATTCAAGAAGCCCTCCAGGAAAGGGAACAGTTGCTCCTGCCGAGTATTGACAAATAAAGTTGATGCAATTAAAGAAAAAAAAAAAAAAAAGAAATGAGGACCTTATTTGGAACAATTAGACAATGCTAATGATAGAGCCGTAGGTTGGTTTAGCATGAAGCGCAATGCAATTTGTCCGACTTAGTTAAGGAATATGATAATGCCCTAATTATCTGTCTAAGATGTGCCCTGGATATTACAGAGGAGACAAAGAATAAAGAGTGGCAAACCATGAATTATCCGAAATAATCCATATTGTTAAAGGTTGGCTCCTGAGAAAGTCTGGCCACTGGCAGATTTCTCATTTGCCATTCACCACCATTGTTAATTTAATCTTTTGTATATATTCAAATTTTTTCCCTGGGTTAACATTTGTTGGGAGAATATCTCTCCTTGTTCCCCACCATTGCAAGAGGCATGTTTTTGTGTAACCAGCCGCTTGCCATGCCTTTCTTTTATTTTGGTAGCTGGACTTACAGTGGGCCAGGAGAGCACCAACCTACTGCTAATTAAACAGATGAATCCAACTGGACATTGTTAAAATATAAATTGATGAGTGCTTGTTTAGTGCCATTTGAAGTAAAAACTGAAAGGATTTATCAGCTGAGAAGAAAAAGTCTCAGTGTCTCAGATGAAAGCCAGAAAACCTAATGAATTTAAATGTATCCCACCAGGGCAGCCATATTTCTACTTGCTGTGAAACGCTGGTGTCTCTCAAATTAATGGAAGTAAATTGCCATCTTAATCTGACAAATCTATCACTGTTTTATCAAATCAATTTGCCAGCTCCCAAGTAGATCAGGGGAAATAGTAGAGGAGTATCAATGGATTTCATTCAAAAAAAAGTGTGAATCTTAAGACTTCAACAAATTGTTGGTGCTTGTGTCTTCCTTTCTAGCTTTCATTCCATGTAACAGAGCACTTCATGGGAGATATATATATATATATATATATATATATATATATATATATATATAGAGAGAGAGAGAGAGAGAGAGAGAGAGAGAGAGAGGAGATAGATAGATACATGATAGATAGATAGATAGATAGATAGATAGATAGATAGATAGATAGATAGATGAACAAGCTCTAGGTAATTATCACACTCTAAGCCCAGAGAATATTGCACAGAATCTCCTCCAACATTCTCCATGTCTTTTGCCCGCCCCTTTCTGAGAGAACCAATCGGTGGTCTGTGGAGAACACCCCACCAGGACTTACACCACTACCTCCCTCAACAGCTTTGACCTTCAGTGTTGGCTCCTTCACAGTCCAGCCTCACACACAGCTAGTGAAATCTCAGCACTTGTAACTAACTCCTCAGCAAGTAAACTCTAGCACCTTGTCAGGGAGCTGCTCAATGTGTCTACTTCCCAGCTGGGCAAAACTGGTACCATTTATTCAGAGGCATTTCACAGCAAAGGAAGGCATCAGGGACTGTAGCAGCCGCACAGAAAGGTGTGCACTTCCGTCCTTACTTTTCTTCCAGGATGACCAGACCCAACTACAAAAACGTCACAGAAACACGTCCGCAACCCTAGCACATTGCACAGTGAAGGCTTCTTTCCTGAAACTACATCTTTCTTAAGTATTTGTATTTTAAAATGTTTTTATATGGAGCCCATTAAATATTACCATCCTAAGGATGAAAATAAAAATGTTTCTTTTGCCGCTGTTATGTATCATTTCAATTTTTTTAAAACTGTTTCTCTTTTTCTTCAATATTCTATCCTTTCTGATTCACTGTTTGTTATCACTGCTGTTGCTTTTGTACTGAGGATCAAACCCAGGGGTATGCTCTTAAAAGGCCTTTAAATTTTGTTTTTTGTTTTGAGGGCTGGGGAGATAGTTCAGCAGCATAAGCACCTGCCAGACAAGGGCAAGGTCCTGAGTTTGATGCCTATTACAAATGCTGTGCCAGACCTGGTGGCTCACAACTGTAATCCCAACACTGGGGAAGCTGAGACAGTACAATCACTATGAATCTGAACTGCATAGTAAGACCCTATATCAAAAATTTTAAAACACACTGTTTTGAAACAAATTCTGCTAAGCTTCCCAGGTGAGACTTAAACATGTGATCTTAAATTTATAATCCCAGTAGATAGGATTATAAGTGTAGCACTTTATAGTTTTCCTATCTTTTTGTTTCTCTCCTCTTTCCTCATTCTTGTTTTTATGTCTACTCATTTTCCTAGCTGAAGAACAAATCTAATTATTACTGATCTTTTAAAAAGGAACCCCTTCTGAAGGAGACTATTAAGTTTTTGCCTCTCTTCCTTTGTAAGATATAAAATGGTTTATTACAGCAAGTTCTGTGTTTACAGTCTGAAATTTATGTTTGAATAATCAAGGTCTTCATTTGTAAGTTCTGAGCATGCCTCTCTCTTTGGTTCTGTACTAATAACCACTTCATTATCATTTGAAACAATTCTTTGCTATCACTCATGATGAAATGTTGTTATAAGAATTGTTTTCTCCAAGACCGTTTTATTACCATGATAAAATTCATTTAATTTGCATGTTTTTAAAATTAGTACGCATTAAAATAATGAAAGGCAGAAATTTTATTGAGACTTGTTACTTGCAAATCTACTGTTATCTTTCAGAAAGCAAATTTTAGAAAGTAAATTTTAGAACACGTATAAAGCATATTAAGAATCTATCTGCTCTTTGATCCCAGAATCCTGTTAAATATAAGAATATGGCAGATTCACTGCTAGCATTTGTTATAGCATTGTTTGCAAATCATAAATAACCTCCATATCCTAGAACTCCATATTGGCTTTAAAAAGTTATGCATCACCCATGCTACAGAACAACATATATCCATTAAAATCATATTGTAGAATATTTTTTCATGTTCCCCTCAGGAAGCATTCTTACTATATTTTGAAATAAACAGCGCAGGTTACAAAATGAGGCATAGGTTGAAACCTTAGTTTGGCAAACATCTCAGCACCAAATCTACTCTCATTGTCTGTCCTGCCTCATTTTCTCGGAGCAGAGAGCATGGTGTGGCTTGAAGCCTGTCAGGGGGACTACACACCCCTGCACCTCCCTTTGGGGTCTTGTTCCTCCTGCGCTACATCAGCCACACTCCCAGCAGCCTCTCAGCCAGTGACTACTCTCCCTTCCCAAAGGGACCTCCTTCACCTTTGCCTCCCCGTGACTCGGAGCACCCGCTCTCCTGACCTATGTTCCCCACCCAGGCTTGGCCCTGGCTCAGGCAGCCCAGAGGAGGTCTCCACTCACTGGAACCGTGAATACCTGCCCCAGTGTGGACCCACCCTGTCCTGGGGAGGGGTCTTTCAAAGTTGCTCCTGCCTGGGAAATGCTTCCTGGCCATTGGGCATTTGCTAGCATTTTCTTTTAGCCTTCCTATTTATGCCTGTAGAAATGTACCTTACGGTACATTTTCCCTGTCCAAATTATCTGTGTGGTTTCTGTATCCTGGCTAGACCCTGATTAATAAACGTGTTTATATATAGGAAGAGAGAAAAAAGACGGGAGACCAAAAGTCAGAAGTTACAGTGGTTAACTCTGAGTGGTATGATTATAGGTTGTTTTTATTTTCATCTTTGTAATTTACAATATTTTCCACTGTATTTTGTGAGGAGGACTTATTTCATTTATTTATATATTTTCCCTTCTATTTCTAAGATTCATTGTTGTGCTAACAAGAGGTAGGCCATGATAGTTTGTGTTCTTGCTACCAAAGTCAGATTCCAAACCAAATGGTCAGACTCTAGTAGGGTAGTTTTTTAGTCAACAAATTGAAGTTTGCCTGCCACCAGGTATAATCTCTACCAAAATTTCTACCAAAAGCTGACTATATAAAAAGCACTCGCCGGGCGTGGTGGCACATGCTTGTAATCCCAGCACTCGGGAGGCTGAGGCAGGAGGATTGTTGTGAGATCGAGACCAGCCTGAGCTACAAAGTGAGCTTAAAGCCAGCCTGAACTGCATAGCAAGACCCTGTCTCAAAAAGACAAAAAATAAATAAATAAATAAATAAATGAATAAATGAATAATAAAAAATAAATAAAAAGCACTCACCCCCCAGCTCCCAAATGTTGGGAATTCACCAAAGCTCTGGTTTTCAAGTCACAGTTTTGGTGCAAAGGTGTGAAGAACTGTTTTTATAAGTAGTAAGATGATATTTTAAAATACAGTTGCAATTTTGTGAATATTGTAGCAAAACTAGACCATGCGATTTTATTGCAGTCCTCCACTACTTAGGGACAGTTGCACAATAAATAGCAACCTGCCTTGCTGGCAACGCCAGGACGCCGGCCCGCCTGCAGCGCTCCTCCGCCTAGCGCCTAGCGCTAGGATCACGAAAGGATTTCCCGGATGTAAGTAAGATCCCAAACCAGCCGTCCTGTGCAGGGCACCTATCCGAATTGCACAAGCCCTTTAAAAGACACGACTGTAGCTGGTGCGGCAGAGAATTTGCAGTCAGGAGATTACACTCAGCGCCCGAGGGACTCGCAGGCAGCGCAGGAGCCGTCTCGGAGAGGAGGACAGCGCCCCCTCGGGCTGGCAGCAGAAAGGAAACAGGGGTCCCAGCTCCACAGCTTCAAGGAAGGGACTTCTGCCAGTGGCCTGGAGGGACCCGAGCGCAGAGCCCCCAGCTGAGAACAGGCAGCACACAGACCGGATCTTGTCTGCCCGCTTGTACATTAAGGATTCAGTGACATGGATTAAAAGGCTCTCAGAGGGGCTTCATGTTCCCCGGAATCATGACCCTTTTGCACACATCTCTGTGGTGTCCCTTGAATGACTGGCCTGTACTCCTGGTGTACACAGGGAACTGGATTAGGGATTATTGCATCATATACTGTGTGTGTGTGTGTGTGTGTGTGTGTGTGCGTGTGTGTGTGTGTGTTACTAGGATTGAGCTCAAGGCCTTCAACTGAGCAATATACAACACACACACCTTGGTTTTTTTGTTGTGGCTTTTTGTTTGTGGAGACGGGATTCACTCTGGAATCTTCCAGAATGCAGGATTCCAAGTGCACACCACCAAACCTGACTTGAATTGTCCTTCTTTATTCATATTCCCAGAGGATTTGATTACAAAAAAAAAAAAAAAGTGGCTTCATAGAGAACAAGGATGGGAGATAGTAGTCCTTTACATGTGTAGATTGCAGTCTTGAAGTGGCAGCTGGGTGCAGGGGCACACACTGTGGCCCCAGCTAGTTGGGAGATGGAGGCAAGAAGATGGCAAGCTTGAGCCAGCCTGCGCAGCGTAGGGAGACCTTTCTCAAAATAAAAGAGCTGAAGATATAATTCCATGGTGCTGTGCTGTTGGGTTTCATCCCCAGTACTGCAAAGGAACAAAGGGAGGGAAGGAGGGAGGGAGAGAGGGAGGGAGGGAGGGAGAGAAGGAGGGAGGGAGGGAGAGAGGGAAGGAGAGAAGGAGGGAGAAAAAAAATCTCTCTTTCCAGTCTCTGCATTCTAATACTCCCGCTACTTTAGCCTTTCCAAGCCTTTACTGTTCCAGGGGCCAGGTAGATGGCTCAGTGGAATAAGTGCTTCCCTGGCAAGTGTAAGGGCCTGAGTTCAATCCCCGGTTCCACAAAAACAAACAATAACAACAACAAAAAAAATTTAAAAACAAGCCTTTACTGTTCCCATAGTCCTGCTCACCCTTGTCTTCCTAATATAATGTCTTTAACTAGATTACCTTTTACTCTTTGTGTGTATGAAATTATTATTTTTCTGCCTCTTACTTGGCTCAGTTGCACAAAGGAAAGAAACAAACAGTGTACATTTTATCAGAAACTTTAAGTGACTTTGCCTGTCAACTGTCACACACTCCATGAAAATTTAAAGTCAGATTACTGAAAATGATTTCCACCAATTATTGAAAAAAGAGGCAGCTATGGTCTTCATGGAGGGTAACATCACTGGGAAGTCCTGAGAAGTCTGTCACTTTGATCTTAGAGGACATCAGCAGACTGAGGGAATCTCTCCCTCGGCAGAGTTGCCAGGGGTTCCTTTACTTGGGGCACTGGGGCTTTCTCTTCTTTCACCCAGTTTTCCTCTAAGCATTAATCCTGGTCCACTAATTCCTAGTGCCTTTTCAAGTGTATTTCTCTAGTTGCCTGTGGCCGCAGCAAAATAACACATCATTTGCCTATCCAGAGCTGACCGGGAGTTGAACCAGAGGAGCTATGAAGTCACGGTGTAGCCAGATAAAGGGAAGGAGCAGCAGCCGTGAGTGCTTCCTCTGCTTACAAGACTGACATTAGATGTTTGAAAACTATTGCCATTTCTGCGCTCACCAAGAAGAAAACAACTCTGAAAATTCAGTGAGGAGATGAGCGCCCTCCCTGCTAGGCTGTGCTCTGCTCTGCACTGGACAATTTCCTTGGAAACAGTTTCCCTGCAGAGAGCTCAGGGCCAGGGTCCGAAGAGAGGTCAAACCACATGACAAGTGCTTGCTGAGAGCTGCAGGTGGACTCTGGTGCCCTAAAGAGAGGTTGCCAAAGTCCTGCCCACCAAGACCTAGCATGAGCTAGGAAGAGCTTTGCAGGTGAGCTCGATGGGCTCACCGTGGACTCTGAGGAGGCCCTCACCTAACTCTGCTTGTCAGAAGGGTGATTTGGACACACAGATCTGAGCCGAGGCAGAGATGCGAAAGGATTGGAGGCTGCATGGCAACTCCATGCGCAGGGAAGGAGGCTGTGGGCCTTCCGAGGGAGCACGTCCCTGCACACACCTGGGTAGAGACCTCGGGCCTCCAGAACTGCCTCCACCCCATGGTTGGCACTTGGTCACAACATTTTGCTTCCTGAGAAACTGACACAAAGAAGATAATTCTCCCTTCATGGCTTTTGGTTGAGTGTCCTTGGGTACCTCTGGGAGGCCCTTCCTCCTCCTGCTTTGTGTCACAGCCACTATGAATGAGGAGGGAAGGGCTGGGCTGCCTGAGACCATCTGGTGCAGAAGTGAACCTGACTGACATCAGCCCAGCCCAGAAACAAGGGTCCCTGCCACCATGATTTCACCATGGGATGACCAGATGTGCGCCTGCTGGAGTGGCTGGGGACACCACAGGGGTATTCGCCTGTGAAGTAATTAGCTCCTGCCAATGATGGTGTGGACATGTATGTTGCTTTTTTGTTGTTGTTGTTGGTTTGTTTGGTAAGATTAAACCTGCTCACTAGGAAGTGAGAATTTCATATTTTTGCAGCATAAAAGAGCAAACACCTTAACAATAATTTTCAAACCATGCATTTTTCACTGTCACTAAATATAGTTTCTATGTGCTTTAGTGTTCTTGCCCATTTGGGGGAAACCTGTTATATTAGCAACCCACCATTTGGATTAGCAAGTGTCAAATTCACCAGATTTTTCTGTGTGAAGGTGACATGACATGATCAATTAACTCATTTAAAAGTCAGCTGTCTATTTTGTATTTTTTCCTGATGTTTAATCTTGTGTACATTGTAGATGGTTGTAGTGTTAGTTTCAATTTTGTTCTGTACACATGGGACCAGAGCCACTTAGGCTTAGTGCTTAGTTGTATGCAAATATCTACAGGCCATAAGCAAGTTACACCCCACTTTAGCCACAGATATCCTACCCTAACATCTAGTGATACTGCAGGTTCTATGCTTCAGAAGAAAGTTTAGCTTCTGGGTGGACACTTGAAACCTCAGAAGGCTGAGGCAAGAGGGTGGCACATTCAAGGCCCAGCTTCCACTACCTGGTGAAAGCCTATCTCAAAAGAAAGAAAAAAAAGAAGAAGAAGAAGAAGAGTAGAGTTAAGATGCCTAATAATTTCTGATATTTGGTTAAAGAAAAAAGTTAATTTTTTTAAATGTTGGGCAACTTCTTACCAATCTCAATTTCTTCTTGCTTTTTCTTCCTTAAACGTTCTCAAGAGCCACTCATGCCTCTGTCCTCAAAACCTCTCTGAGGAGTTGTGGTGTCGTTTTGCATTCCCCAGCCTTCACCAGGAGCTCTCTGTGGCTCAAGCACAAAGGACACCAAGGTGTGCATCAATTAGGAAGCGTCCTTTCTGAGAGGCAGCAGCACGTGGGTCTGGGGTGGTTCCAGCATCTTCTCTCCAGCTGACAGATAGCACACCAGGTTTTTAAAGGCATCTCTGGCTAGAATATCTGAGTTTGTTAAAATAATAATATTAATAATAATCATCTTGGGAGCTGTTTGCATCACTTCTGGGCTGCACACGCTAGAGCAACATGCCTAAGTTTTATTGTGACTACCGCGATACATATCTCACCCATGACCCTCTGTCTAGAGAGAACATGAAAGACGACTACCAGAAACGGACGGAAGAGCAAGCGCAGAGCCTGACTGACGAAACAGCGGCTGCCTTTCAACAAGGAAAGATTCCCTCCTACTCCACGCTCCGCTCCTCCCCCAGGAGGGGCTGTGAGCCTCCTGGTCCTCCTCGCCCTGGCATGGTGCCAGCGCCCCGTAAGGAGGCCCTCCCATGATGCCAGGGATGGCCCTCCTCCTCCAGGGAGGGTGCCAGTGGGACCTGCTCTTGCAATGAGACCACTGCGGGAGGCCACATGCCCATGATGATGGGTCTTTGATAATGCGACCACCGGCTCGGCCCACGGTGGTGCCCACTGGGCCAGACATGACGTGGAGGGGCGGCCTCTCTGTATGGCTTTATATTATCTGTTCTGCTTCACCAGGGGATCGCGGCCGCTGTGACACTGGGTGTTTCCTCACAGCATGAATGACAAGGAAGACCTGCTCCCCCTTCCTATTAAAGAATAGCTTTGAAGGGAGAAGTACGATAAACAAAAGCACAGAAAGTACAGTTTCATTTGTATTGGGAAATGTGGAAATAAACTTGTCGGCTCTTTTAGTTAAAAAAAAAAAAATCATGTGTGGGAGATGGAAATAACTTTGTAAAATGTGAGGGAAGAGGCATCCCGGAGAGAACCAGATTCTCCGCATGACACAAGCCCTGGGCAGAAACCTTTGCTTGGGAAGTTTTGGTTCCAACTGGATGTGGTTAACTGAAGATTCATCCTTGGCTCTTCTCACCTATGTATTATTTTACTTTGTCCTTTGGGTATTAATGAACTGATGAGATTCCTGGAGAGCGCGAGCAGAGAGTACTAATGTGTATATAAAACTTCAGGATAAGGCATCTCTGTGTACTTCCTTGATTTATGATTCCTCGGGCCAGATTGAAATCACTAATGCTTCTAAAAGAGAGCCACGTTCTTGTGTCTCACAAGAAGGATCAGGCCACAGGGCACAAAGTGTGGCACCCAGGACACACACGCAAGTCCCCTTCCCGACGGTGCTCTGAGCACCACTTGTGCAGTTAGCTCCAGACAGTGCCCCGCCTGTGAGCACACAGCGCTAATATGTCTGCTGTGCCCTTTAAATTTCCACCCACATTTTGACGTGTGCATTCCCTAGAAAGCACGGATTACTAATCGAAACAGGCTCTTTTCTGCTTCTGTTGTTTGTGTGCAGAACCATCTGGAACACAAAACAAGAGGAATAAAACTCAGAGGTCAAATGACACCCAGTTTGTCATTTAAGACTGAAAGAAAAAACAAGGCAACATAGAACTTTATTACTTCTAGGATTCTGCTCAGTTTTCAACTTCATAGCTGCCTGTTGCTAAAATGTCATGTGAAATTAGCTGTCAGGCATTTGAAGGTGAAAAACTGATTTTACAGCTCACTGATGTTCTAAGGGATGCCTGCGTTAAATTAAGATAGTTCTTTACATAAGGTTTAAAAACACTTACAATGCTTCCCAGGCTATCAACAGGTGAAGTTAACCAAGTAACTGGAAACTGTCCCCAGATAATAATGGGTCAACCAAAATTTGAGACATTGTCTTCACTTATATGCACATCCAAAATTTTTTTTTTTTTTTAATCTGAGGGTGATGGCGCATGCCTTGGAGCACTGGGACTCGGGATGCCAAGGCAGGAGGACAGAGAGCTTGAGGCCAGCAGGCGCAGGACCAGCCTGAGCTATATTGTGAGACTGCCAAAAAAAGAAAAGAAAAAAATTTTAATTCTTCTGCTTAAAAGAAGTGATAGGGTGGAAAGAAAAATTACATAGATAAGGAAGAGTAGTATTTTTAAAACACAGCAAGTGTTCAATTAAAGCTGATTTAAAATGCACCATCAAATGGATTTAATCACAGGGAAGAGATTACCAGCTAGGAACGGAGGCTGCGCAATCTACAAGATGGAAAGTGGATGTGGGAGTTGGGTGACTTTTCAAGACACCTGGACATCTCTCTGTCACCAGGCAGTTTCTGGCACACACTCTATGGGTCTTTTTCATTCCCCAACCGGCTAGGAGAAAAGTCCCCTGTGCCTCTTAGCTCAGATGCTGGAGAATTTTGAAACTGTAGCATAAATGAAAACAAAGGGAGTTTGCTGCAACCTTATGCTGTAAGGAGGAGATGGAAGTGCTGTGGTTTGTGAGAGGCTTGAGACAAGTTCTCAAGGAGGCAAGGGAAAGCTAATATCTAGACATAGAGAACCACAATCTGTGATCTTAATGCCTTTGTTCCACATGTATTCTTGCATTCAAAAATGTTAGGGATTCAGTCACATTGCATAGATTATATAATATCCCCATTGGAATCCAGGTAGCACTCCACAACCAAATATTCAGCTTCGCAGCTAAGTGTGTGTGTGTGTGTGTGTGTGTGTGTGTGTGTGTGTGTGTGAGTGTGTGTGTGTGTGTGTGTGTGTACTAAACAGGTTAAATACAAATGATAGGTGGGCTAGCATCTCGTAGCACCGTGTTTTGCTGCCAAAGGAATTATGCAATAGCTTCTAGTTTTTAGATTTGTTTGAATTTCAGAATTGTGGCACAAGGGCTGAGCGCCCATGCTCCTCTTTTCAAGGCAGTGCCACATGCGAAGTTCATGAACATCCGTCAACAGCACATGGAGACCGGTGAACAGCAGTGACAGCCTCCTATGTGCAAATGAGGCTTTAAGATGCAACAATTGGACCTCAGCCCTGATAGCTGGCTCCTGGCAAAGTGAGCATGGAGCACTGGGTTACGGATATGGGCAAACAGTGGGGAAGCAGAGGAAAACATTGCTGTGACACTGCTGTCCAGGCGTGACTCTTGGAGGGCAGGGAAAGGCCCTGGCCCTGGCACCTGGTCCACTTGGTCCACTCCCACATACATCAATACTTACCCTTAGGGACTCCAACTGGCAGCCTGAGGTAAGCTCCACATATCCTCTTAAATGTGTCCCGAAATTGCCTTAAAATATTTTTCTGATGGAAGTGGCAGTGTCCATACCTCATCATTACCATTTCTGGGCTAAGTGCTATTAAGATGTTCATCCTCTGCACGAAGAAACGGAAAGCAGAGTAAGAGAATGGCAGAGCCAGGATCAAAGCCTCTGAAATACAAGATTTACCCAGTATATCCTACTGCCATCCCTAGCAAGAACAGTTCTCCAGAAAGAGAAACGGTGCTATACGTTAAGTTCTAAAATTGAGGGAAGAAACTTTTGATAATTACTTTATTATGATACGAGACTAAGGTTTATTATAGCATCTGTAAGATGATAAAACTATATGAAATATATTAACCATTGTTAATTTCTTGTTATCCTGCTCTGAAACTATGTATTATTGTTTTTATTTCTTATAAAAATAAATCGTAAAACTTCTTCATGAACAAAAAAAATACTTTTCTGAAACGGTACTGTTTGTATTGTCTCTTACAAAAATGGAAACATAAAAGGTTTCTCTTTAAAAAAAAATGATTTCTGGGTAGCTGAGCATCGAAGGCCAATGTTCCTCTTATTCCTACACAGAATGCCTGGTCCCTAGCTCACTGCCCTGAGAAGAACCAAAAGCAAGAGTGAGAAGACAGAGCATGACAAGAATCCTGTCCCGGTTACTGTTCTTGTTGCTGAGACAAAATACCCAACACCCGATGTTAAAGGAGGAAAGGTTGATTTCAGCTCACAGGGTTTCAGCGCATAGCACAGCTTTCAGTCTGTAGTCAGCTGGCTCAAGGCAGGGGAGCGCGGCAGAGGGGCCTCTCAGAGCAGGCAGGAGGCTGCAGCAGACAGGTGACAGCCGCGGTAGCAGCAGCACCAACCTGCCTTCCCTCTCGCCCTGTGCATTCCATCCAGGTTGTAAACTTAGGGGCTGGTGCCACCCACACCTGGAGAGGGGCTTCCATCATCTACTTCTTTAATCCCGTACCACACCCTTAATCCAGATTCACACATCCTAAATTTGCCCCCTTTGAAACCCGCCACCTTTGGCTTTGGGAAGACATCTAGATGGAAGCCATAACAAGTACAATACCCAGGAGAGTGCTCCTTCTCATGGGGAAGTATACAAAGGGAAAGAGTAACTTTGCAATAGGGAAGGAAAAGAAGGAGGGAGGGAGGGGGAGGGAGGAAGAGAGGGCGGAAGGAAGGAAGGAAGGAAGGAAGGAAGGAAGGAAGGAAGGAAGGAAGGAAGGAAGGAAGGATTTTCTCTAGGTGCCCTGAGGAGAACTCTAACTGTCCTATTTCATCATTTAGCAGCACAAGGGAAAGAGTAAACAGATTATAACTTGAATAGAATAGAGTTTTATCTTCCATTCAATAGAATCACCCTTCCCCTTTACCCACTCTTTGCTTCATATCCTTGAACCAGTGCTTAAGTAATCATAGAGACAAAAGGCTGCATTAGGCAGGATGATAAATTCTCTGAGCCAGGCATGGTGGCGCCTGCTTGTAATTCCAGCACTCGGGAGGCTGAGGAAGCAAGATCAGTAAGTGGAGGTTCAAGGCTATCCTGGGCTGCAAAGTGAGTTCAAAGCCAGCCTGAACTGCATAGTGAAACCCTATCTCAAAAAGACAAAAAAGAAAAACTGTTCTGAGCACCTGAAATCACAGAACAGAGCTCTGAGTCTCCAGAGTCCTTCAGGACTCTCCTCCACCTTCAACATGCCATGCCCTGTGGAATCCACTTATCCTGAAGTACCTGCCTCTTTACAAAGCTTCTCATTACCTTTGTAGCTCATCCCTCTCCTGCGCTGAAGAAATTAAGAACCCCTTCCGGGCCTTTCTCTACTTCCAACAGCACCTCGTTTACAGTTACCTGTTGCATTGCACTCGGGCCAGGAACTGCTCGTCTTGTGCATCTTTCTCTTCCTTCAGCCTATCTTACACCTATCACATAGCGGGTGTTCAATGAGTATTTACCGCATAAGTGAATAAATGAGTGCTAGAGGGAGAAATTGTAGGTAAAAATCTCAAAGTGATTTTTGTCATATCCTGTCAGAGAAGGGCAGCCTTTTCGCTAGCCTCAGAACATGAGCCATGACTGATTTAAGGCTCAAATCCAATTACCACCCACCAGGATAGAACTGGAAGAGGACCTGTGTCCAGTGTGTGCTCATGAAACTCCAAGAAAGGCTCTGGAAGATTCCTAGGAAGGCCTTGGCACTCCTAGGAAGAGCAGAAGCATCTGGCGCCCCCTTGCTTACTCTTTGTCTTGGGCATCTTTCTGTTCCCGACACTGGTTTTAGTATGAGGTGCACAGCAGGGTCTCAGAAGATGATTGATGAATGAATGAGTGAGCAAATTAATTAATTAATACTAAGAGCAACGGTTGCAGGCAATGCCCAGTGACTACCTGGAATGTGGATACGGTGGCTGGGGCTATGTAGGGAATGTTCTGCTCTCATAAAGGAAAGGCTGAACATGCTAGATATATACTGAACCACTGAACAAACATCTAGCATCTCCATCTCCAGACTTCTTGTTGACTGTATGCCAGAAAAGCAAATCTTTGTTAGTCAAGTTTCTTTTTGTTGCCGCCATTTGCGCCTGGAAGCACCCTAAGCAAGACAGAGGCCGCCCTCCCTTTGCTGTTACTGCCTTACAGCCTGCTGTGCTCGGTCACACTGCTGCTTGCAGTGCATCTCCTCAGTATGAAGACTTCATTGTCCCGTGATCAAGAAAATTTGAGCTTTCCTAGGCTCATAAGTTATTGCATGAAGGCTTCTAGCCTGACCTGGTGTTCACAAATATATGTGCGCAGTAAAATGCTTTATTGCATTGCTATTGTTGCCCTGGAGGTTTTGACTAGAGTGACGCATACAAAATGCCTGCTTCTAATAAGGAAATAATTAGTGCATCTTCTCCATCTTCAGCAGCAAGAAATATCCAGAGCCCCTCCCCACCTGCCCCATCTCCCTTTCCTTCCAACAGGAAGACTGCGTTCTCTTCTCACTGGGTCTCTGTCACTCCACCTTTGGGAAATAAAACCACTGCAGAAATGATCATAAGTAAGATCAGCATCTTCCTATTTCCTCATGAATTCATTTTATAATTTAAGGCAAAATTAATTCTTACTCAAGTTGAATGTCTGAGAATAGATGAAAATGTGCGTGTGAACAGCTAATTCGCCCCGGGAAGAGCAGTTGGCCACCTTGCCTACAGCCCTCCTCTTCTCCCTCACAATAGCTCTTGCTCCTTATTCGCACCCCGACACAGTGCTGTGGCTGGGACCCTCCTATGTTCCCACAGGGCCAGGCAGGGTGAGGGCTCATCCCAATGGTAAGCTTGAATGGCTTGAAAGCGTGCTCCTGGGGCGTCCCAGGCCTTGGAGACCGCATGTGGGTCCCGGCCTCCTCTTCTCTGACACACTGCCCAAGCTGTTTCCCAGGTGCCCCGAGCTGAGCAGTTTGCCTCTGCAGTTCATTCCTGCCTCGGAATCATGGACGGAAACCTCTGGACCAAACAAACCTCTCCTCTGTTAAGTTGTGTGTGTCAGGTATCATGTCCAGCAAGAGGAAAGTGACCAATGTTTTCATCTTTGTGCATTGTGAGCTCCTGAGACAAGTACATCTGATTCAGCTTTTCCGTTTTCTCTCAGTATTTATTATAAATAAAATACTTGTGTGTGGGTGTCTGTACATTTTGGAAGCATATGCTTTAGAGATAGCTGAGATTCTACATCTCAATTTTAATTAGTGTGAGTAGGTTCTCTTTTTATTCCTGACTCTTGAAGAAAGTTCATTCCGTACCTCCAAGAGGTTCAAATAAGGCATCTACGAGAAATATTACTTCGGGTGGCATGTGCCTTCTCACTATGGTATTATTTGGGACTGTCTCGACTACTTTTCTCTTGTTGCTGGGACAAAATTCCCAACACTCAGAATTAAGGAAGGAAAGGTTTATTTAGCTCACAAGTTTGTGGAGGTTTCAGTCCATATTCAGCTGGCTCCAAGGCAGAGCGCAGAACACGGCAGAGGGCAGCAGTTCACAGCAGTGGAAAACAGCAAAAATGGAGGACGGGTGGCATCAGAGGCAGACAGCAAGCCCCTCCCCCTTCTTATATTGCATTCAGGCTATCCTCACATGGAGCCCTCACACCCATAATCCCAGCACTGGATCATGAATTAATCACAAACTCTAGAAGCCTGCCACCCCATCAAAGCATGGGGCTTTGGGGGACACCTAGCCACAAACAATAACAGGCTCTATGAAAAAATATTTACCTCTCATCAGTAAAGAAGTGTAGCTTGGCACACTCCTATAATCCCAGCACTCTGGAGGCTGAGGCAGGAAGATCACCATGAGTTCAAGGTAAGCCTGGGCTACACAGTGAACTCAAGGCTGACTGAACTACACAGTGAGACCCTGTCTCAAAAAAAAAAAAAAAAAATGCCAAGAAACGTAGCTTACACTAAATTCAAGAGTTTCCATCTAAGGATAATGGATAACTGAAGAAATCTTGCAGGAAGCAATATATATTAACATTTGTATGACACTGTCTATAATTTTATGTTTTACATTTTATGTTTCTACTAGTAAATTACTGTATATGACCACTGCAAGAAACCAGATATTACACAATGTCTAAGAAAAAAGAAAGAAAGAAAGAAAGAGAAAGAAAAGAAAAGAAAGAGAAAGAAAGAAAGAGAAATTCAAGCCTCCTCAAGGCCAATAAATAGAAATGAAGTTGTCCTTCAGAAACTTACTGGAAAATGTGTGTATTTTTAATGGAGTGAACCATCAAGAAGTTTTTTTAAAGTAATAAACAAAAGGGAACTGCTCAAATGGATGCACACAGGTGTTGAGAGATTGTGCCTGCACCAGGCAGGAAAGGGAACACAAGGTAGGGAGGGAGGCGAGAGCCAGGCGCTGGGCTCTGCTGTGCCTATGGACTCCCTGGGCAAAACCCATCTGGTGCACAACAGATTGTTTCAGGAGAAAAAGCACTGCCAGGTCACCGGATTTCTGAGATTCTTTTCTATCCCAGTGGGCAGGCTAATAATATAATTCTCAGCATAGTCCTGGTAATTGTTCTTACCTTTGGTATGTAACAACTGTTTCCTAACCAAGGAAGGCAAAAGGATCTTATCTTTATTCTACCAACCTTGACTAAATCTCTGGAAGAATAACTCTTGAGGAAAGTGGAATCTCATAATCAAAAAGTTTGATAAACTCGTTATCCCATCCCCTCTGGGAGATGCAAAATGTGAGGAATGGTTTAAAGGCCTTGAGACTGATTGGACTTCAAGCAAATCCTGTGTCACCCAGTATTCCTCGTATTTATTCAAATCACAAAGCCTTTTTGCGCCTGCATGTGGAGAAACCTCTGGAGGTATCTTGCAGTTTCTAGAACTATCTCTCAGAGATAAACAAATGTAAAATAATGCCCTCATGCTGGTGAGAGAGGTGGGAAGGCAAGTGATCCTGCCTGGGACATTAGGTGTCTCTTTCTGCAGTGTGCTTGTGCACATGCTTCTGCAGGTTGCTTCCTTGATAAATATGCACTTAGATGTCATAGACTCCAGATCAATTATGAGAGGCGCCCTCACACCAGAAGACGGAAATTAGCAAAACTAAGCTTGACCTTGACAAAACCTCACAGCTATGTGACTGACCCAAACTTTGAAAAATAGATAATCTTAGATTATTGAATTCTGAAGTCTATTTATAAGGCAAGGGGCTAGGTCGAAGGGTTGGGGCTGCCCCTAAAAGAAATGAATGTTCTCCTGTAACTATAATCTCCAGAAGAGAACAAGTCTTATCCAGGGAAAAGAGGATGTAAATGTAGTTGAACAAGAACCTTTTCCCCGCTCTTGCTCTGTGAGAGGTTGGGGGTGATGGAGAGGAAAACACTGGAGGGGAGGGGAGGAGGGGCTGCCTCCCACTTCAGGAAGGCAAGTAGGAATTGCAGCACAGTTGCTGGAGGATCCGAGCAGGGTACCCGGTGGCCATGCCTGTGACAAATGGGTCCGGATGCCCAGAGCCTGCAGTCCTGACCTCTGAGCTGTCATCCCCTGCCTCCACTCCCAAACTCTCCAGAGTTACAGCCAAGCCTCCACGTCCCCTGGGCTGCACCAGGATGAAGTGGGTGAGGGAGCACAACAGGGCAGGCCACTGGCCACGAAGCAGGGAAAGAGCAGAGAGCACTCGGGCTCAGCGGCTGAGCTGGGCAACAACCAACCAGCAGACAGAAGTGGAAGCTATAACCCTATTTGAACACAATGGGGTCCCTGTGGTGGTCACATGGCCATCAGAGTGATCATCTGGGACATCCGAAACACATGTTCGATATAAGTTGTCGCTTATGTATTTTTCTGAATAATAATGGCTCTAAGTAAAATACCACCTCAATACAAATATCCATCATTATTCTCTGTGGCCAAGAACGACGGTCTAAATGGCAGTGCTGATTTCTGCAAGTGCTGGAAAAATTCTAAAGGAGGGACCCAGGGCAGGAAAAAAAATATGAATGAGTAAAGGACATTAACCCGCCTCTCCCTGGAGACAGCTGCCTGTATGTCTTAGCCTCGATGAGAAATCGTCACCCGGCTCTCAGAAGCCCCACGGCATCAGCAGCACGCTGCACACTTTGGATCTGTCCTCGCAGCCTCAGGGCCATTTGCTAGGCCCTGGCAGCGTGATGGGGAAGCAAACCGTGCCTAAACCAAAACAAAGGGCTTCCCCAATAGATACAAGGATAGATTTGCTCTTTTTTTTTTTTACTGAAGGAGACTCCCAGCTTAGAGTCTTCATTGCCTCTAGGAGAAAAAACATGCTCTTCCCTCAACACAATCCCCTGTTTTTAAAACCAGCATTACAATTTAACCATCATATGTAAAGAGTAGTGATGAAGATCCTTATCCAACTGAACTGGATATTTTTGGCTCACTAAAGAAAACAGCGAGGGCTGGCCAGATAGCTCAGTGGACTAAAGTGCCTGCTCAGGCAGAGAGCAGTGGCCAGTTCAATCCCCAGTGTGCTGGGCCAGCACTTGCTGAGATGGGATTGAGACTGAGTGTGGTGGCATGTGCCTATAATCCCAGTGCTTGGGAGACTGAAAACAACAGAATCACTATGAGTCCAATCTCCATAGTGAGACCCTGTAGACCCTGCAGACCCTGTACCAAATACACTAAAAATAAATGAAATAAAGCTTTGGGGCCTGGGAGATGGCTCAGTATTTTACTTATTTTAAGCACTTCTCTGGAAAGCACAAGGACCTGAGTTCAATCCCCAGTTCTGCCAAAAAAAAAAAAAAAAAAGAATCACTTGGTAAATACATTTTAAAATTAGCTGGAGTCAGGCACAGGCCACAAATACAAAGCCAAGCATGTCAACCCTGAGGACCCTGTGAATATTAACTCAGAGTTTGCAGCTCAGTGGGGAGTGGCAGGGACCAATTTGCTTAAGTTCAGAAGCTAAAACACCATTTTAAAATGTCAAACATGTGCACGATATGAAGAAAAAGAACAAGGTAAATGCAATTAGCAAGAGTAGAAAATTGGGGAAAGTGAAATTTTGGCATTTGCATTTTAACCTCACATGGAGATAAGTAGGGTTGTGAGTCACCTGGGCACCAGGACTTCATGGCCCGGGACTTCCTTCCAGGGCTGCGCGTAGCAGCTTCCAAAGGTGGCACTCGAGCCATTGGCTGCTAATGGCTTTGGCTTTTTCAGTCATCTCAGCATGGGAGCTAAGAGAATAGTGATGGAGTCCCGTGTTCCAAAAGCCACAGATGGGCCGTGATATCTGGAGTCACTAACCATGCAGGGCTTTTTTAACCTAAAATGAGTTATTTACATCTTAAGTAGGAATAAGTAATAGTTTGCACTAGCGCTTAAAGATATATATAGATATAGATAGATATAGATATAGATATGGATATAGATCTAATAGTTAAGATAAGGTTCTCTACTGATAAGAGACATATGGTATAATAATGTCTGTAAGTACAATATCATGTATGAACCTTCTATGATACCAAAACATTATGGAAACAGTTTGCAATGTATTAATTTATCAAATCCATCTTGTCAGGGTATCTTAAAACTATCTCATAGATATTTGTACTTCAATAAAACAAAAATAAAAAATAAAATTAAAATAATAAATAAATAAAAAGATAAGGTTCTCTAAGGGGGGTACCTTTTTTTTTTTTTACTTTAGAAAAATAGTTCTATCTCTTTGTAGATATTCTATCTCTTGGTTGTTTATGCTAGCTCTTAAATCACAAAATCAAGCTGGGCGTGGTGGTGCAGGCCTGTAATCCCAGCACTCGGGAGGCTGAGACAGGAGGATTGTTGTGAGTTTGAGACCAGCCTGAGCTACAAAGTGAGCTCGAGGCCAGCCTGAACTGCATAGTGAGACCCTGTCTCAAAAAGACAAAAAAAAAAAAAAAAAAAAATCAGGTAACACGGAGGAAAAAAAATTAGAAGATTCCATTCATCAAAGTCTCTCAGTGGAATTTGTTAACTGAATTGTGACTACGTGGAAATCTATAAAAGTGTCCCAAATTGAAGGTTTTAGGGAAAGTCATTGGCAAGTGTGCGTCAAAGATTTTAAGATGCGGATCCCCTCTAGGACGTTATCTGTGATGCAGAGACAGGACAAGGCTCTGAGGCTCCGCTCAGCACTGTTTAAAATGACAAGCACTGCCAACAACCAGAAATTTCAGCAATAAGGAATTGAGGACAGAAAACATTGAGGATATTTGGACAATAAAATAATCTACCTGTCACTAAAATAAAATGATGTTGGAGAAAATATTTTATCAATAGAGAGTTGTTCACAACAAGATTTTTAAGAGAGAAAAAAACAGGTTAAGATTATAAGCCCAGACATTCAACATGATATCATTTTATATGTGGATTCAAAAGTGGAATTATAGGAACAAAAGTATTAAAGTGGTTAAGCCTGGGGATTGGAGAATGAATATTTTTCTTTATCTTTTCAGGCTTTTCTGTAATAAGTATATATTATTTTTGTAATAATGAAGGACAAAAATTTTTATGGTGAGAAAAGAACCCCATGAAGCTAGTTCTTTCTTAAATTTGTTTCCCTTGTAATCTGAAAGATTTATTTGCATTTAATGTTTTTAAAACTTAAATTATTACCAGGTAGGATCTTAGGTTCCTTGGCTGGGATCCTGCAAAAATAAGCTGATGAAAGTTAGTTATCAGAAGCAAAGTTTTCTTTTAGACCCATAGGACAGAAGTCACAGAAATGAAAAGAGCACTCCTCTGAGGAGATAAGACTTACGTACCATTTTGACAAAAAATGATGTATTTGTAAAGAAGCAACAAAACAAAGGGGCTGTCCTGCCAAGGGCTGTGAGTGTGGGTGACAAGCATGTGGAAGAAACACAAAGAAAAGTGAGGGCTACTTATCAGGGTGCTCTGCAGATGTCTGCCGGTGCCCCCTCTGGACTGAATGAGAGTCTGGACTCTTAGTTCTAAGCCATCCTGCCGCTTTGGTATGAACAGGGAGAGAGACATCTGCATAGAGGGAAGCTTATGCCCTGCTCTCTGGCAAATAGGAGGAGGGTTAAGTATCTCTCCACCTCATGTCTTCTAGTTCTCAATTGCACACAACTCAAAATAATCCTTTTGCCAAAGTAACATATTTGGGGTCGGCACATTCTGATCCTTTTCGTGAAAGTGGCACTTTTGCTTTGCAACAATACCTGAAGGAGGAGTTACTATGCCAGGCAGTCTCCGTGCGGAAGAACTGACCACCGACTAAAGTCTCTTGAAGGCAGTCACTCCTCATGGAGGCCATGGTACATATATGGCACTAGGAATGATCGTATGGTACGTAATTCCTTTACCTTATAATTGTCATTAATGCAATTACACAGGAAGTACATCCGGAAAAAGAATCAACTATGTGTCATATGAATCCCTATAGAGACACTTGCATAATTTAACCCGAATTAAAGAAATTAGAGAAACGCAAATGGAAGAACAAAGAGCTTATTCAAAAAAAAATCTAATTCTACTTCTTCAATCTCTCTCCTGGGTCCCCCAGGGGGCACAAACATGAAAAATGTGTCCCTTGCTCTTAAGAAGCACATAGTCTCTATGCATAGACTGACTGACCTACCAGGTAAAAAGAAGCAAATCTTCTAAAGGATATGTGTGTGTATGTGTGTGTGTGTGCGTGTGCGTGTGCACGCACGCACGTGTATGTGCAAGTACATGTGATGCTGGCAATCCAATCCAGGGCCTCAAACATGCTGCCCAAGCACTCTCGGACTGAGCTTCAGGCCGAGAGACCCAACCTCAGAAGGGAATTGCAATCTTCAAGGGAAAGAACTTTTTCCAGTACCACATTTCTTCATGATCTAGGAAGCTGCCCACAACAACACTCCTGGACTCTCCTCTCTCTGTCATTGCTGCAATGGGAAGGTGTAGTGATACATATGATGTGTTTGGGATAAAGGACTAGGCCTCTGTTCCTCCTCAGGAATAAGCTGTGCCCTGGAAGTTCATCTGCTCTGCTCCAGCTGGTGGTCTCTGCCGCGGCTGGAGCACGCTCTTCTGCCTATTTGCTGCAACTGTAGATTTGAGCTCCCGAATCACTAATAAATGTGGAGATTTTGATCCCACACTCACCTAACTCTATTCTTTTATTTCTCTATTAGTTCAAGGCCATGTATTGGCCCCTGTGGAATTCTATCAACACCTTGGAATCGCTAGTAAAACTGGGCTTTTCCAAGACAGCAGATGGCACTGCCCAAATTATGCCATGTTGCAGGTCAGATCCACCGAGAAATAGACCTTGATTTCCAGCTGGGATCTGCACGCGGTAGGCTTGGGGGAATGCTCTCAGAAGCAAACACATGCGAGGAGAATAACAGGCAGGGTTGGTAGGGTGAGGACCAGTGCGACAGCGATGTGGGGTGGCCTCAGCCCACCACACACGGGCTCTGGAGCTGGCCCTCCCTCCCATGGCCCATCCTTAAATGTTGCTGCTCCCAAACAGCGCAGGGTGATCCTGGCCAAATGTACTTCCTCTTCCTGGTCATGAAGGAGATTTGCATGGGAAGCTCAGAGGCCTGCACACAGCAACCCCAACAGAGCGCCCTGTTGGAATATGCAAGCGTGACAGCAGCGTGGGCCAGTGAAACAAGAAACGTTTCTGTGGAAACTGGAAACTTCTCAAGGCCTAAGGATATATGGAAGAAAACAGTCCTGGAGGAGAAAGGCTTGGGGGCAGCACAGAAGGGCATCTTCTTGGTGGGGGCAGAGAATTATTCCTGGATCAGCTTGAGAAAGTGAAGTAAGGAAACTGGAATCAGGGCCTGCTCTGTTTTGTGTACAGATGGGGGAAGACGAGAGCTCACCCTATAGGAGAGAAACCACCCGCACTGGACAAGCGCTTGAGGCTCTGTAGCTAGAAGTGCCCTCTGCTGCTCGGCGTCACACGCATCATCTCAACAGTGGACCAGTAGAAAGAGGGCATCTTGGGGCAGGCTTTGAGCTTCCTCTTCCCATCTCCCTGTGTGAAGAAAGGTGGCCGTCAGGAGGGCGGATCCACGCCTGCAGACCAGAAGCTGGAAAATGTGGTCTGTGAGTTCTCCCGGGTACACAAGTGGAAAGTGACGAGGGCCTGCAAGCGAACGGTAAGGAAAGAGTGAGTGGATGTGAGAGGCGCCCCTAGTGATTCACACAACTCACTTGGTGTCCAGAAGGGATGAAAGAAAGAGGTGCGGGCATGCAGGGTCGTTCCCATGTTTTAATGCTGATGTTCTCACTACGAAGAACAAACGCTAACCTTATTATGAATAGTTGATGGTTGCTGAGATCATCAGACCGCCATCGGCACAATTCCAATTAGTTACATTAATCATTCATTCAGAACTCAAAAACATATGACATCTAAGCTATTATTATTCCATTTTATAATGAAACCAAGCCACAGAGGATTAGTTTACTTTCCCAGGTTCCCACATCTGATAAACACTAAAAGTGAGAGAACTGAGCCAAAGAGGTAGAAGGGGGCTTGGGCGATATTTGGCCCAATTCAGTGGCAAGAAATCCAAATGGTCATGCCTGGTGGGGATAGCAATCTCGAGACTGATGGAGTTTGCTGAAGTTTTGTCAGTTTAAGTCCTGAAAGTTCTATGTTGGAAAAACCCCTCAGGCTCCAGCAAATTGGAGGGGACTGACCTTTGTCCTAGGTCAGTCAGGACAAAGATCATAAATTGTATGCACAAAAGTCAGAGAAAAAACAAGGCAGCATGGGATTCTTCCACGAAGGTGGAAACTTGTGAGGAAACACAGGCCCTTGGGAAATCTCCACAGCCAGGAAACAAGCTGAAGAGAACAGAAATCGTACTGAGCGCTATGAAGAGGAGGTAGGGATATCAGGACAAACCATGATAGCCAGAAGTCAAATGCTGTAGGAGTAAGAAGAAAAAAACTAAAACACAAACATAGAAAAAGATAATTACCTTTGGTCACTACAAGAATATTCTAGAGTAGAAGGTCAGTAAATAACACTTGATACATTATCTCATTTAGTTTTTATTTCATTATCTCATTCACTGTGATTTTGGAGAGTTAGATGAAGTGTTCTGTCTCTCTGAGGCTCACAGGATAAGGAAGGTGGAAACAAGCAGAGGAGTGACTTATAAGATTTTGGGGCTGATCTGATAGGTCAGTGGACTAAAGCGCCTGCTTTGGCAGAGCCCAGCGGCCAGGGTTTGATCCCCAGCCTGCCATGCCGGCCCCACCCCCGAAGTGCACTAAGATGGCGATTGAGACTGAGTGTGGTGGCACATGCCTATAATCCCAGCACTTGGCAGGCTGAACCACTATGAGTCCAATCTGTATAGCGAGACCCTGTAGACCCTGTCCTAAATACAGAAAGAAAGAAAAAAAAAAATTTGGAGCTGATATAGACCCTGTACTAAATACACAAAAAAGAAAAAAATTAAAATCTTTTTAAAAAATTAAAAAGAAAAGAATGGAGCTGAGTGGAAGAGGACAGGGAGAAGAAAGCATTGAAGAGGCCAAAGGAAGGGAGTTAACTGAGGAAGAAAGGGCTTGAGGGTTCAAGGAGACATGGTGGCTTGTGTGGGTGAAGCCAACTGACAGTCTTAATGAGAGGCCGAGGGTAAATGCAGGCTAATCCGAAGGAAAGGCTCTCATCCCCAAGACGCGGGCAGGGTCAGTGGGGACGTTCTGTTTTATACTTGATCTTTATTACCCTTCCGGGTATGATGTCTGAGCAACTTACGGTATGTACAAACTACGATGCGATGCCTTCAGAGGACACTTATGTTCCCTGCTGGGGTGTTGAATTGATCATTGAGTCCCTCATAAAAAGAATGAAGATATTCAATAACACTTTATATTGGTAGATCTTAAAGGTAAATATTAAACCTTCTGTTTGCCCTGGGATTGTGGCTCAGTGATAGAGTAACTGCTTAGAATGCGTGAGGCCCTGGGTTTGATTCCCAGCACCACAATGAAATAAACTTTCTATTTGATAGATGAAAACCCTAGCTAAACAACGAAAGTCTGAGCAAAAACTTTTACCCTCAGAGAATGTATGCACTAGTAGTTGTATCTTTTACATCCAAATAAAAACTGAACTTTTCTTAAATAGAGGAATTTGGAGATCAAATTCAAAATGTCACTCACCGCATTCCATTCTTTCACTTCTCATAATGTAATTCTAGAAACTAATTCTAAAAATTAAAGAAGCTTTCATGCTCAAAAGTATTGACCTTGGGCTGGCCAAATAGCTCAGCAGATTAAAGCGCCTGCAAGCAGGTGCTGGCACTAGGGGTTTGATTCCCAGGCCTGCTGTGCTAGCCTCACCCCCAGGGCACACAGAGCTGGAGATTGAGATTGGGTGTGGTGGCATATGCCTATAATCCCAGCTCTTGGGAGGCTGTAAACAGGTGGATCCCTAAGAGTCTGATCTAGTAGTGAGACCCTGAACACCCTATAGATTCTTCCCTAAAATACAAAAGAAAAAAAAAAAATCCGACATCTCTGGATGTGATGGGTACAAGTCTAATCCACCTCTGGAAGGATGAAGCAGGAAGGCTCTCAAGTGGAAGGACAACCTGAGCCACTGATTGAGTCAAAAACAAAATTTGAATTCAGCATTATTTTATCATTAAAAAGGGGCTGGGGAGATGGCTCAGTGGAATAAGCGCTTCCCTGACAAGCAAGCTCAAGGGCCTGAGTTCAATCCCTGGTTCCACCAAAAAAAAAAAAAAAAAAAACCTGAGATTTATCATTAAAAAACAGTAATGTAACCAAATGTCCAATAGTAGTAGAACTGAGAAGTCCAAACAAAATGATTATGTGGCTTAGGGTTGAGATCGCCTTATCTGGATCTTATATTCAAGAATATCTAATGTATTTTTTAATATGCTTCATGCAGGATCTACAGGGTTTCACTATACAGATGAGACTCGGAGTGATCCTCCCGTTTTCAGCCTCCCAAGCGCTACAGTTACAGGCATGTGCCACCACGCTCGGTCTCAGTCGCTGTCTCTGCACACCTTGGGACAGCGCTGGCACAGCGCGCGAGGGATCCAATCCTGATCGCTACACCTGCCTAAGCAGGCAGCTTAGTCTGCTGAACGATCTAGCCAGCTCTAGGGGTATCTAACATTAAAAAGTAATAATAATAAAGACTTTTGTTTTAGACAGCAAAAGGTGAAATTTTGATATCTATAACTAATGTCCTGTGACACATTTCCACTTGGTACTTTTGAAAATAGGATCAAGTCAGTCTCTTATCTGAGAGGACACCTGAGGTTGACTTGGAAAAAGAGAAGGTAGCAAGAAACAGCTGCTAGTTCGTAGCTCACGTGTGTACTCGGTAGGCTCGCAGGGTGGAAAAGCCTTTTGCAAGTGCAGTTTGGGGGCTCATTAGATAAAATACAGTGTAAAGGAAGTGCAGGGACCCTTCCAGGTGGCCAGCACAGAGGTGGCCACAACATCTCCTGTAAGGTTTCCGAGCTGGATCAAGTACAGTTGCCAGTTCAGGCAACAGCATGTTTGCCATTTCATCTGCTTCCTCCATCAGCTGTGACTGAATGGGAGCAGATGGCGCTTCTGCGAGCTGAAGGCAGAAGGAGCTGCGAGAGGGGACGGCGAGTTGAGAAAGATCCCTCTTCCCCTGCCTGCCTTTCTGC
Organism: Ctenomys sociabilis; assembly: GCA_004027165.1. Taxonomy (NCBI): domain Eukaryota; kingdom Metazoa; phylum Chordata; class Mammalia; order Rodentia; family Ctenomyidae; genus Ctenomys; species Ctenomys sociabilis. Next base: position 244,771 of record PVKA01000180.1, read on the forward strand.
TCAGCCTCCTCCTGAGAGCCCCATCTTTCTTCTGCTCCTCCCACCTTTGTGAGGATGAAAGATGTTGTAGGTTCGAGAGATACAAGACAAGGCTAATCCCAAATCCCCTTTGTGCATGTTAGCAGGGCTCTTGTCTCCCCAAGTAGAATAAAGAGGCCGGGGAGGCCATAAATGGCAGCGGAGGCCCAGCTCAAAGTGCGCAGGGCATATGGTGACCTCCCTTTCTCAGCGACCAGTTAGGTTGCCATGGTCTTGCCGACCGGTTGTTCTTAAGTGTCATTTGGATGCTATTGTTTGTCTGAGACACAGAAAAATGTGACTGTCTTGCTGAGCTGGAGGGAGGAAGAATCTAAGAAGGGTTTATGGAAATGCCTGGAAAATTTGCCAAAATGTAAGCATTCTAATTATCTGCAGGATTACATCTGATGCTGTTCTGTGTCTCTACATGGGTGTAAAAGTGCATGTATGTACTTTCCGATTGTCCTTTGGTCCTTTCTGCCTCATTTGGGGTCAGGATTCTGTAACCTTGCCAGAAAAGTTGCGTGGTATGTGTTATGTTGTGGTGTCAAAAAAAAAAAAAAAAACACAAACTGGATTTTCCAGGGTTGTTCCCATTTCGAACATTCTGTTGCTCTGTGTTTATTAGTACACCCCTACTTGTCAGACCATATGTCACCCAGGTTTTTGATGCCAAAAATAAATCAGTATGGGTTCCTTGTTTATATGAAAAAAGTACATAGTAGGCATGAATAAATATAAAGGAAAGAAAGGAAGGCGGATGGGAAGGAGGAGCGATTAGTACTGGACAGGAGGAGTCAGAAGGTTGAGACTTTAGATCTGACTTCGTGACTACCTGCTTGTTGACACTTAAGCAAAAAAAGGAATCTTCTGAGCCTCTATTTTCTTCAGCTAGAAAATATCCAGGGTAAACCTATTGCTTCCCAAGAACCATTCAGATCCTCTGTATTCTAATAAAAGAGACTTCAGCCCATACTTTTAAGCTCCTTTCCTAGGCTGCTGGGAATGACGGATGTCACTCAGACTGATCAGATTGGCCAGTCTTTTAAGCCAACAGGAACAATGGCTCTGAAGTGTCTTCATCCTTTGTAGGTAGCAAAGCCACCACTGAGAGCCACCGCCAGCCCCATCTTTAATGGGAATGATGGGATGGGGCCATGCAGAGACAGAATTGTTTGGGCTATAACACTTTATGGAGAAGCTAGAAAACATCAGTTGTATGCCAGAGGAGATCACAAGGTGCAGAGGCAAAACTTAAAGAAAACTTAGCAACAGTTAAGAATCTAGGGGCCGGAGAGATGGCTCAGTAGAATAAGTGCTTCCCTGGCAAGTGCAAGGGCCTGAGCTCAATCCCCAGTTCCACCAAAATAATAATAATAATAATAATAATAATAATAATAATGACAATCTAAATAAGTGATTTAAGAATTATATACCAACGGAGGGCTGGCGAGATAGTTCAGTGGACTAACCACCTGTTTAGTCAGTCTCAGGGACCAGGTTCAATCCCAGATACACATGCTGTGCCAGCCCTGCCCCTGGGCAGGCTGAGCCAGCCACAGAGTCTGGGTGTGGTGGGGCACACCTGTAATCCCAGTGCTAGGGAGGCTGAAAACAGGAGAAAGATCACTAGAAGTCAGAGCTCCATAGTAAGGCCCTATACAAAAAAAAAAAAAAAAAAAAAAAAAAAAAAAAAAAAAAAAAAAAAAAAAAAAAAAAAAAAAAAAAAAAAAAAAAAAAAAAAA
>PVKA01000181.1:0-32428 GCA_004027165.1 Ctenomys sociabilis
ATAATTATTTTCCTAGTGGATGACCATAGTACTAGAAGCCGACATAATATCCTGTCCAACCACCATTAGTGCAAATCTTGCCTCTCATAGGATTATGTAGAAGCACGGCATTATCTATCCCAACTGTACTGTCTATACACACACATCATGATTTTTTCTTTCTATACCCCTTCCTTTGTCTACACCTGTCAAAGGTGGGTACTCCATTGTCATTCAACTAACTGAGGTGCTTGAACTTGACAGCACAATCCAACACAGTCCACCATTCCACAACAATAGTGAGTTATTCAAAGTTGTCGACCATAGCCATCCACAGCTCAGCTTAATATTATGGCCTCGTGATGTATACTTCATTTTTATACTTTTCTGCTGGATGGTTAAGACCTAGATAGAGCAAGACTTATATACCAACACATGTACTTTATGTTTCTTATGTGGTCAGTGAAGTTCCCTCAGGGTTTATCTTGTAGTTCTGTACATTAGTCTGTGGATCCTTTGTCTGTGTCATCCACGTGGATGAGTCATGGCCAATGCTTGACCAGTTTGCTCTCTGTGAGAGCCTGAGAAAAAGTTTTCTCTCCATGTGACTCTCCTTAGGCACACTATACATCATTGATTGCATTCCTCTGTGGCCCCATAATCTCCTTGATCAGAAAATTTGGGGCACAACTGAGTTACATGATGTTACAGTACAAGTTTTCCTATGTCCTGAGTCTTTACTGACCTTGAAAGGCTAGGGCCAAAATGTTGGCTGGCCTTGCAGCCTTTCTTTTTCTCCAATTTTTGATCTGCAAACTTAGGTTGTTAACCCTCCAGAAGAGAAGTTTATTATTACTCTGCAACATATGCAGTTCAGTTTACCCACACTATTAGTCTAAATATCAGACATCATGGGCATAACATGGAACATGTATTTTCCATCAAGTATTGAGATACTAAACTCTAAGTTTAGGTGGTGGGTATTTTAAAACACTGCACAAAGGAAATTAAAAAAAAAAAAAGTCATCCACAGTAGCTTCAAAAACAAAACAAAGCAAACAAATAAAACAAAAAAGCCCACCTAGGAATTAACCTAACCAAGGACACAAAAAACCTCTATAATAAAAGGTATAGTACTCTGAAAAGAGACTGAAGAGAATATTAGAAAATGGAAAGACATTCCATTCCTGAATAGGCAGATCAAATAATGTTAAAACAGTTCTATTACCAAAAAATGATTTAATGCAATTTGAAATACCAACATTTTTAATATAACTAAAAAAAAAATCCTCAAATTGCCATGGACTCAGAAAATATCCAGAGTACACAAAGCAATCATGAATAAAAAGGAATTATAATTCCAGATTTCAAGTACTACAATACTGGCACAATAATAGACATATTCACCAATGGAATAGAACTGAGTATGCAGAAACAACTCCATGTACTCATGGCCATCTGATTTTCAACAAAAGGGGCAAAACATGCTGGAGAATACTTTTTTAAAAATGTTGCTTAGAAGAATCAATCTAGACCCAAATCTCTAACTCTGTTCTAAAATCAAATCAAAGTGGGTTAAATATATATCTCTCTAGGATCACTTTCAGACATAGGCATAAGCAAGGGCCTTTAGTACAGAACCCAAAATGTATATTACCAAGAATCAATAAATGAGATGTTATCAAATTAAAAGGCTTCTACACAAGAAACAAAACAACCAATAAGTGAAGAGACAACCTACAGAATGCAACTCAGTTGTGTCCCAAATTTTCTGACCAAGGAGATTAAGGGACCACAGAGAAAAGTGATCAACGATGTAGAGTGTGCCTAAGAAGAGTCATGTAGAGAGAAAACATTCTCTCAGGCTTTCACAGAGAGCAAATAGGTCAAGCAATGACCATGACTCATCCACATGGCTGACCCTGAGGGTACCTGACTTTATCTGATACAAAAGTTACATTTCTTGTTATATAGGTCTTGCTTTATGTTGGTCTTAACTATCTGGGACAAAAGTGCAAAAAGGAGGTATATAAAGTAAAGCCACATTAATATACTGAGCTGTGAATGGCTCAAGTCAACAATTTCTGCGGATAACCCACTACTACTGTGGACTGCTGAACTGTGTTGGATTGTTTTGCTGAATTCACGCACGTATAGTATTTAGATGCCATGGAATACCTATCTCTGATAGGACTAAACAAAAAAAGAGGCTACAAAGGAAGGACCATTTTATATTTTTATATACAGAATAGTTAGGATAGATATAGAGCTACTTTATCTTAATTCAATGAGAAGAAAGATTTGTACTAATAGTGTTTGTAGAGGGTATCATATCTTCATCTTGTACTATGAGTAACCACTAAGAAGACAACAATATGTATTATATTAATTATTGTCCTACTAATCATTTGTGAAACTGTCTCATTGCTATTTGTTTCAAGCGTTTATTCTACTGAGTCATCTCCCTGGCTCCCTCAGTAAAATAAAAAAAATCTAATAAGAAATCAACAACACACAATTAAAAGTAAAGTGAGAACTTGAGCACTGGACAATGATGAGAGGGCAAGGAGAAAAGCTGGGAAACATGACAGGGGCAAAGCCATACATTTATACACACAAGATGGGTAAGGCAATGATCCTGAGAAACAGGTTGTTGAAACTACCAGTTAATTGGTAGGATTCTCACCCTGACTAACTATATAAGATGATACCTGTGAACCAAGCAACTGCACTGAAGATACCAATGTGTAATAGAAGGGTCATGCTTGGAATGCCTGTCTTTTCTAAATACATACTTCTTGTCATGACATACCAAGTATTACTATACTGTCTTTCAAATAAAAGTTTGTTTTTTTTTTAAATAAAGGGTAATAAGTGAAAAATAAGACACAAGGAAAAAAAAGTCACAGGACAGTCCTGTTATAATGCATAGATTGCTAAATATCTGTGTAAATATATATAAGTGTTCATTCCCTTTTTAAAAAAAAATTTCCTTCATATTCTGTAAGGACTTAAAGTTTAATATCTCAATACTTGATGGAAAATACATGTTCCATGTTATGCCTATGATGTCTGATATTTAGACAGATACCGAACTGCATATGTTGCAGGGCAATAATAAGCTTCTCTTCTGGAGGGTTAACAACCTAAGTTTGCAGATCAAAAATTGGAGAAAAGGAAGGGCTGCAAGGCCAGCCATTTTGGCCCTAGCCTTTCAAGGTTAGTGAAGACTCAGGACATAGGAGAACCTGTACTATAACATTATGGTACTCAGTTGTGCCCCAAATTTTCTGATCGAGAGATTATGGAGCCACACAGGAATGTGATCGATGATGTATAGTGTGCCTAAGGAGAATCACTTGGAGAGAAAACTTTCTCTCAGGCTTCCACAGAGACCAAAGAGGTTAAGCAATGGCCATGACTCATTCACATGGCTGACACTGACAAAGGATCTACAAACTGCAGTACAGGGTCACAGGATAAACCCTGAGGGGACTTGACCGACCTTATCAGATACAAAAGTTACATTTCTTGTTATATAGGTCTTGCTTTATCTTGGTCTTAACAATCAGCAGAAAAGTATAAAAACGAGGTATATAAAGTAAAGCCATATTAATATACTGTGCTATGAAGGGCTCAAGTCAGCAACTGTGGACAACCCACTACTATTGTGGACTGCTGGACTATGTTGGATTGTTTTGCTGAATTCATGCATCTATAATATTTAGATGCCAATGGAATACCCATTTGTGACAAAACTAAACAAAAGAGGGGGCTACAGAGGAAGGACCATTTTGTACTTATATATACAGAACAGTTAGGATAAATATACAGCTACTTTCGCTTATCTCAAAAAGAAGACTTGTATTAATAGTGTTTGGACAGGATTTCCTGTCTACTTCTTGTACTATGGATAACCACTAAGATAACAATGTACAATGTATTAATTATTGAAACTGTCCTATTAATCAGCTTTGAAACTAAAAAAAAGAAATAAACAACAAAAAAAGAATGGGAAATTTTTTTTCCCAACTACTCAGAATTCTGACTAGTCTTACTGTAGAATAGTTTTTAAAAATTAGACCTCCAGAAATAAAAAGAACCAAGCAGAAAATGGGTCATGGAAATGAATATATTCACAGAAGTAGAGATGGCTATTATGTACATGAAAAATGTTCAGCACCTTTGGCCGTTGGAGAAATGCAAATCAAAACCAACATTGATAACTCATTTTACCCTAGGCAGAATAGGCATCCTGAAGGACTCAAGGATAAAGTGCTGGTGAGGCAGCAGGGAAAAAGGAATCCTTGTATCTTGTTGGGTGGGAGTGTAGACTAGTACCACCATTGTGGAAATCAGTATTGAGAGTTTTGTGAAAACTAAAGCTAGAAATTCCATTTGATGTAGCTATTTTCTTTCTAGGTAGCAGCACAACTCACAACAGCTAAATTATGGAAGGGTCCAGTATGTCCATTAAAGCAGCACAACTCACAACAGCTAAATTATGGAAGAGTCCAATATGTCCATTAACAGTTGAATGGATAAAGGAAATGTGGCTTATACACACAGTATAAAAGCTACTTCTATAAAAGCTAAATTTGAATCATTTGTAGGAAAATGAGTGTTGAGCCATAATACTAAGTAAAACGAGCCCAATATGTCCATTAACAGTTGAATGGATAAAGGAAATGTGGCTTATACACACAGTATAAAAGCTACTTCTATAAAAGCTAAATTTGAATCATTTGTAGGAAAATGAGTGTTGAGCCATAATACTAAGTAAAACGAGCCAGACAAAGAGATAACTATTGCAGGCTTTTTCTTATATGAGAAACCCAAAATACAGTATAAATAATTTAAAAATCAAAATAAGATTTGGTAGGAAATAGGCAGCCTTTGTAGAGATGGGAAGAAAATCTAGAAAGGCATGGAAGGGGAAGTAAAAATGATCAAGGTGCAATATGTGTATGTACCAATTCCCTTTAAAATATCTTATTTCATTCTGTAGCATTCTAGATGCAAATAATTCATATTAAGGTTTTAATTACATACCTGTATAAGTTTCCTGCACCTGAGACACGTTCAGAGGTTTCTGAAAATGAATTATCACTGAGAACTTTGTACATTCATAGGATTTACTCGAATAGGCATTCTTACAAGTAGGCTCATTACTTGTAAGATCTGTGTATATTCCTTAGGTTTCCAGTTTCTCACTATACTCCACTATTACGTAATTACAAATAAAACCAAAATGAGTGAAGGTGTTTTCATAAAGCCCATTAATATGAATTTCCCTATTGCACAATGTCACGTTTCCATGAAGGGACATGAAGAAGTGAAGAATTTCCACATTTTGTAATTATACTTAACTTTCCATGTAAATTTGTCCATTTTCTCTCAAGTGATGGGAATCACTAAAAGCTTTTTCGTATTATCTACATAGGAGTTCTGTCCAGTGTGAGGTAACTTCATTATTTCAAAGTAAGAGAAAGAACTTAAGGGTTTCCCACATTGACTGCATATGTCTGTCTTGCTTCTCTCCCATGTGAATATTTTCATGTATTTGAATGCAACTGTTAAAAAACACCTTTCAAACATTGCTCATATATGTTCACATCCCATTATGACATTTCTCATGTATCTCATGATACCTGTGTGTACTCTTTCTTGAGACTGGATCTCACCATGTTGTCTAGGTGGGCATTCAACTCAAGGCAATCTCTTCCTGAGTGCTGGGATTATAGGCATGCGCCACCATGTCCAGTGTAGGAATATAATTATTATATAGCACAAACATATTCCAAAATAAAAAAGCCCCACATGCTGAAAAAAACGCAAATCTTTTATTGTGTGGAGGGAAAACCATTGAAAGATAATAGGAAAATCTACATAAAAAAATTACACCAGGAAAAACAAAACTAAAGTGCTATACATTTTTTTGACATATACTTCTGAATGGACACTGTATTTCATAGTAAAATTTATCTTCAAAGGATATTAAGCCTACTAGCTGGAAGGAAATCTATGCATATAAAAACAACAATAAAGATGACTGCAAGAAGAGCCAAAGGAAGACTCAGAGCAGGGAGTCCTTGGAGCTTGGAAGGGCATGCAAGCCAGCGGGAGGGGGCAGAGGTGCTGTGATGACAGGATGGGACTTCAAGCTTGTGCAGCAGACGGGTCTGGAAATCCAGTGATAATTGAGGAGTTCCAGGCAGGGAACAGCTGTGTGCCCTGCCATGTATCCTCCAGCCAGACCTGGGAAGCCCCTCTTCTACATAGGGAAAGGGAGGTGAGTAAGGGTCAGATCCTTGTGGCTGGGGTTCACATGTTAAGATTTTTCAGTGGATTTACATAGGAAGTATGATGTGCAGATCAAAATAAGGTAGACTCTGTTCACATCACATTTTCTAACTCCTAGAGTTTATTTAAAAAAACAAACAAACAAAAAAACAGTTCGAAGGCTGGCCAAGTAGCTCAGCAGATTAAAGTGCCTGTTTAGGCAGATGCAGGGGTAGGGAGTTTGATCCCTGGGCCTGTCATGCTGGACCTGCTCCCGGGGCGTGCTGAGATGACAATTGAGAGTGAGCGTGGTGGCACGCGCCTGTAATCCCAGCACTTGGGAGGCTGTAAACAGGAAGATCACTATGAGTCCGATCTAGTAGTGAGACCCTGCCCTGAATACAAAAAACCAAACCGATACAAAACAAAACAAAAATGTTAAGAGCCCTGTTAAATAGATGTCATCTCAGAATTTACTATGTTTGGAGCTTAAATGCTTTAAGGATGTGAGAATAATAAAATTCCTACAAAGTAAACTTTATCCATGTGCTAGCTCAGGCACAGAGGACTCTGCTGCCCAGAGCCAAACAACTATTAAAAGGGGATTTGGCACAACTGTCTCTTAATGAAGCCCGAGCTGCTTTGACTACCCTATAATGGGGCCACTTCAAAAATATGTAAGAAAAAGCCTTCTTGAAAATTTCTTAAGGGTGATTATTTCATATTACATTCTTCCAAAAATGAACAGACTACCTGATATCTCCAAGCTTATCCTTATACACATGGTATACTTTACACATACATACACAATTTTATAGGTAAGAGGATATTACAGTACCCAAACTTATATACATATGTAGGGCAATTAATTAAACAGGCAACTGTTACGCCTAAGGCACTACATCCAATGTGTGTTCTGGCAACTGGCTTTTGTCCACGCAGGATATGGGCAATCCAGACAGCACAATCAAGGCAACAAGTCAGTGCTATCAGGGCCACACTGATGTTAAGGGATGTGGAAATTTTTAAGCAGTAACTGCTGGTGGAGTTTTCAGAGGAGACTCTGTAGGTAGTGGGAATAGGAAAATGCCTGGGAAAAATGGTTAGGATTCAGATATCTATTTTCAACAAATGTTCTAAGATCATCATAAGGAAACCCATCCAAGAGACTTATGTATGTTATGGGGTGAGAATGGGCACACATATTGCTTCATGCTTGCAATATGTAGCCTGAGGCTTAGAACCTGAATACTGCACATAGAACCAGGCATGGCTTCTTTTCACTTTCTCAGATATTCACCCCTTCTGACTCAACTTCACTGCTCAGAGTTACAACATTTCTATGCTTGTCCCATTATAACTAACCACTGGCTCAACTTTTATATTGATATTTGTATTTGCATTAACCTCTACCTGATATAAACATAATACAATTACATGGTAGCAATGCCAGCCAAGATAAATTAAAACATGAATGGTGTGTGAACGCCATTTCTTTCTAACCTGTCCCCCTGGCAGTTCACAGATGGATGAGTAAGCAGTATTAAAGAGTAATAGCTCACCAATATGAATACTTAGGCCAGGCACTGCTTAGCATTTGCATGATTTGCTTCATTTAGTCTCCACATCCACTATGTAAGGCAACTAAGGCATGAAGTTAAATAACTCATCAAGGATCAGACAGCTGGTGATGGCTGGGATTCTACCCAGGCAGGCTGGCCCCAAAGCCAAAACTCTTAACCAGGATGTTATTGTAAAGCACGCTCAGAATTACAAGGGTATCGTCTTCAGACTGACATTTGTTAACTCATGCATTAACTTCTACCTGCAGTCAATTTGAAAGTAGAAATGAGAAGATCCAAGTTGTCAAGGACCTAGAAATAGGAAGTAACTGACTGGAAAGAAAGTTATAAAGTGGGCAAGCTGGCACTGACAGTCTGAAGACTATTTTTAGAAGGATGCAGTTTTTGCAAAGATAAAACAGGGAAGAATAAAAACAACAAAAGGATTGTGTTTTTTAGGACCCCGGTGTTCCTCAAGTGGACTGTGTTGGGCTGTGTTTAAGGCCTCTTTATTGGCTGTCCATCATCTCATTCTATAAACTGGGACTTTGGAATAGTCAGAAAAAAAGAGACAGGCATAATGGTCCAATCCATTTGCATACCAAGTCTGTCCAGTGCTCTGCTTTAGGCAGGAAAGTGATCTCAGCCTGTGTCCTGTCTGTGTGCCCACATGGCTCAAATTTTCTCTGTGACGGATTTAGGGGCCTCTGCAACAGCCCTGCATTCATGCTGGCTAGCACCTTTCCTTTTGGCCTTTGAGTGTCATAGGGAATGCCATGGGGACACATCCATGTCCTGAAGTGGGGCTGGAGGGTTGGGCTCTACCATCAAGTATCTGCGTTTTCGGGTGTCTCTCTTTAACGTTACATTGCTGCTATCTTCTGTGACCTGAAGGCTCCTCCATAATATATTTTTTAGCTATGCATGGGATAGTCTTTTCATAGACAAAACAGTCTTAATTTCTAAAAATCCCTTAATAAGCTTGTTTGAGGTAGAAATAGAGAGCTTAAGTGTCCTAAATGTGAGTGGAACTGCCCTTTTTGTAGGAAATCCTTGGGTACAAGTAAGACAAGGCTGGGTGGGGAGGCACGAAGAGGAGAGCAGAGTGGTGGGCAATGGCACAACGGAGGGTGACTCAACTTGATCGCAATGACCAAATTTTTGCAACAAAGCAACAATAACAAAATGGAAAAGGTGAGTAGGTTTCCTAGAAAAGCTAACTGGAGCCAGGTTTTGAGGGTACATCAGAAAACCCAGGAGGGTGCACAGGGAACATGACAGATGGAGGTAAGCAGCCACACAGAAATCAGGCAGAGGCTTCAGATGCCATGAGTTCAGGCTGTTCACAGCTCTATTTCTGCCCAGTATGGAATGGGAACTCTTTGGGTGCTTTAGGATTTTGGATTTCCTGAACTGCCACACATTTGACACTCATAGAAGTGAATAACTGCAGAAAGCATAGGAAGAAAGTACATTTAGAGCAAGGGATCTTTATGGGAAGAGCAAGTCTGGGTAATCACCGATCATGATCTTTTGGACCAGCTCGCAGGCCCTTAACAGGAGGGCAGAGGGAGTGGGACAGAAGGCAGCCACTAGATGGGAGCATATAATGAGGCCTGAGGAGGAGGAGGAGGAGGGAAGGAAGTATACTGGAGTTCTATCTATGGTAGTCCTCAAAGTATGTTCCTGGAAATTACCTAGGGCTATCCTTGGCTGGGTGCAAGGGACACTTTCTGGGCCCACACCAGCCACCTCACAAGCAGGCTTAGGAGTTTCGTTAACTATATAACCATTCCCTAACTATACAACAAAGTCATGTTTATTTACACAGCAAAGGAGCACAGAGGACTTAATTCATGGGCTTTTATGATGATGTGTGGTACCCAAAATAGGTCAGTGAAAGATCTCAAATACTAGTCTGTTTTTAAATCTAGAGTTTCAATTAATTGAAAGGAGTTTCAAGCAGTTACGTTTAAATTATATTCCCAAGAGAATTTTTCTATCATCTTAGTCAGTTCACCCTTCAATGTTTCAGAAAATCCAAAACAATCCCATCAAAATAGGGAACAAGGGTGGAAATATAAATGGAAGTTACCGTTGCTTTAGGAACTGAGGGTGCTGTTCAGTTGAAAAGCTACTGTCTAGTATGTACAAGGTCTTGGGTTGAATCCCCAGCACTGTTGAAAAAAATTAGCCTAAATGCAAATTTGGGAGCACTTACCGAAGGGTAACCCATAATATTTCTAAAGTTGTTTTTACAAAGTAACAATCAGGTGTCAGTGGACTAGTTGGCTAAAAGCAAAATAGCTAATGAAGTGGTGAAGGAAATGGTGACCTAGGAAGCCAAGTCCAGCTGACCTCAACTCAGAACCAGGATAACAGAAATTCACTGACTCATGCCCCAGTTTATCCACCATATTGCCAGCCAGGAAAAAATAAAAGGTTGGGTATATATTACAATTGTCTCTAAATTACTGAGCCATTCATTCTGACTCAGTACAAGGAATTTATCTCAGCTTGCATACATCTCTTAAAATAAATGTTCTAATTTTAACTTGATAGAATCTCTAAAGAGTCGTCCAGATCACAAGACATAGTTTGAACCTGAGCCTGCAATAATACTGCTTATGTTAGCCGTTAAAATAATCCCTGTGACCTGAGGTTACCAAAAGATCAGATAGAATTTTTATGACTAGTAGTTGAGAAATGTAGCTGGGAACATGTAGGTGAGACAACAAAACTGTTTGGAATGGAAAAGGAACTAATGCATGAAAATATACACAGAGGTGTTTTTAGTTCTCGGCAAGTCTTTTATATTCCATGTTCAGTTAGACACTAAGAAACACAGCACTGCTTATTTGAAACACTTCTCTGAAAAAAACATGGCAACAGTGCCAAGCATCCTCTTTCCCACTTCAGTGACTCAGGATCACCGTTTCATCGCCACTCACTCATGCACCTTCTCAAGACTCACATAAGGCGTCCATGGACCCACCCCACTTAGTCACCCATCCTCCCTCACCAAAACATTCCTTCTCCTACCCATGCACAATGAAAACCAAAAGCCACAAACTCAACTGCCCCAAGGGATGGGACCGATCATACAGAGGAGTCACCTAGCGAGGTAGGGACTGTACCTTTAGAACATAACTGCTTTCCCGACACAACAGCGACTGCCAGGAAGTCTCCTAACTTTTCCACGTCTTGCAAGTGAAGTCTCTGATAATGCGGATCAGGGCAATGTCAGCACTCAAACTAAGACTTTACTAAAACTAGATGAAGCCCTTATCCATTAATGCTGCCTACAAGGTGGGTCCTTCTTCACAAAGTAGGTCAGGGCAAGTCACACATGGCCAGGACACTATAAAGACTTTCTGGCTGGTAGCCGGTCAGTTTCTGGTGCCTGGCTGCTCATTTATTCACCCAACCACTCTAGCTTGCTTTCATGTGTCTAGGGATGGACTGGTAGACAATTACTTGAACTGACCCTCTCTCTTTGTACACAAGGTGTCTTTCACCTACTCAAGGACATCATTCAATACCTCTCCTTGATTTCTGCATTTAGTGTTAACCCTCTATAGGTCATTACCACCTGTAGAACATGCTATAATATCTGCATTATTTACTTAAAAAATGAATTCTGAGGCTGGCCAGATAGCTCAGTGGATTAAAGCATCTGCTTAGGCAGATACAGGGGCTGTGTGTTTGATCCCTGGCCTGACATGCTGGCCCCGCCCTCAGAGTGCAATTGAGACTGGGAGTGGTGGCACACACCTGTAATCGTAGCGTTTGGGAGGCTGAAAAACAGGATGATCACTGTGAGTCTGATTTGTGTAGTGAGATCCTGTAGACCCTGTACTAAATACATAATAATAAAAAAATAATAATAAATGATTTTGATACAGTCTCATTGCACAGCTCAGACTTGTAGTGATCCTCCTGTTCTCAGCTTCCCCAGTGCTGGGATTATAGGTATGTGCCACCATGCCTGGTTTCGGTGGCAGGTTCAGGGTGCCTAGGAGCGGGGCCAGCACAGCATGTGGTACCAGGGATCAAATCTGGGTCCCTGTGCTTGCCTTAGCAGCTGCTTGGTCCATTGAGCTATCTCTTTGGCCCAATACCTCACTATTTACAAAACAATCACTACTACCCCCTCTTGACACTATGTTTCTGCCCAGCTGCCAATCTATTTTTCTGCTCCCCTTTAAAGCAGATGCCTCAGCCGGGCGTGGTGGCGCATGCCTGTAATCCCAGCACTCGGGAGGCTGAGGCAGGAGGATTGTTGAGTTCGAGACCAACCTGAGCTACAAAGAGAGCTTAAGGCCAGCCTGAACTGCATAGTGAGACCTGTCTCAAAATGACAAAAAAAAAAATAAATAAATAAAAAAAATAAAGCAGATGCCTCAGAAGAGATATTACATTCACTGCCTCTGTTCTCCTGGCTAATCCTCATTTAGGCTTCTCCTCCTCGACTGCACCAGATGCACTCTTGCCAAAGTCACTAATGACCTCTTCCTTCCAGGCCAGAACTAATTCTTAGTTGTTCTCCTATCAGACTTATCACAACAGCTAACCAAGATCCAGTCATTCCATATTTAAAACTTCCTTTGTATGAGTTCTATAACACCACATTTTCCTGTCTCCTCTTAACTTGCTGGGTTTTTTTTGGTGGAACCAGGGATTGATCTCAGGCCCTTGCGCTTGCCAGGGAGCCATCTCCCTGGCCCCTTAACTTGCTGTTCTTGGTCTCTTGTCCCTGTTCTTCCAATTTTCCTGCCCCAGGGTTCAATGTTCATAACTTTTCTATCACTAATTACTCCTTTGGCTACATAAGCTTGTTCCATGGTGGTGAATATTATTTATAAGCTGCCAAGTCTCACAGTTTTTTTCTTACCTAGACCTTCATCCTAGATTTCTTATATACTTACCTACCCTATACTTTCATTGGGATGTTAATATGTACACTCAAACTTCATAAACTTCAAACTAAATACATTCAACACATGCTGATCAATCCTGGCCCCCAGAACCTGCCTTACTCACAGTTCTTCCCAGTTCAGGAAATGAAAATTCCATCACTGTAGCAGTGCAGGTTATAAACCCCTAGTAGTCAATATCTGACTTTACCAAAGAAGTTTGAAATCTGGATTTTCTTCTTCTTTTTTTTTTTTTTTAAATGTATTTAGTACAGGGTCTACATTGTCTCGCTACAGAGATCGGACTCATAATGTTCCTCCTGGTTTTCAGGCTCCCAAGCGCTGGGATTACAGGCATGTGCCACCCCAGTCTCAACAGCTGTCTCCGCATGTCTGTGTCTGCCTAAGCATGCACTTTAATCCGCTAAACTCTCTGGCCACCCAATATCTGGGTTTTCTATGAAATTCCCTGATTTTTAAACATCAAAGACAGAACTTTTAAAAAGAAAGAAATTCTTATGGCAAAAACCAAGCATATTTGTGGAAAACACCTAGCACAGCTTCTGAAGAGGGCTATCTTCCACTCAGTGCTTTTACTTTTGGCCTCCCAGGAGCTCCTTGTCCTGCAGATGCAGCAACCTGATTTTGCCCAGGGGAATCACACGGCACTCCTTGTGGTCTCTTTTGCCTACTGTCAGAGCAGCCTTAAAGGAGGAGCTATTGCTATGCTCTGAGGTTTGATTCACGGCATTGAATAAAACAAAACAAAACAAAAAAGAGTAAAGGTTGGGTTTGGTCTGATGAGGAAGCTAGCTAGAAAAGCCAGGTAGGAGAGCAGAACAGACAGCAGTGAGATCCAAGGACAGATAAACAATTAGAGTGAGGTGACTAGATGGCAACATTAAGAAATGTGGTGCCTGAAGCCCAAAGGGACCACAAACATCAGGGAAGAACAAGATGCCTGCACGGCCACCACCCAATGCTCCCTCAACATCTGATGCCTGTGCTGCTCAGGGTACAGGACACTACCCGTCTACGCAAGTGCAGAGCAGGTTATCTCTTGGAGAGTTGCTCAGCAGCTAAACATACTGCACATGCCCCAGAATTGCCAAGGGAATGAATGGGGTGTAGGTCAACAAATGGATGGGGGGAAAAAAGAGAGATTCAAAATACAACAGTTCAGAGCTTTTGGATAAAGATGATGAAACATAAAAGGAAATTTAAAGAGTTATAGCCTCAATGAAAATAGTCATGGAAAAAGCATTCGTTAGGGGGGCTCTAGGGATCATGTAAAACCAATCAAGTCAGAAATATACAAGAACAGTATAATTTAGGACACCAAAGATTCAGCTCCTAAAGATATGAATTTTAAGTATGCTTGATAGGAGCTGGCGAGATAGCACAGAAGTCTAAAGGGCCTGCTTAGGCAAGCCTAGGCAGGTGCAGAGGACCACGGTTCGATCCTCAGCACCACACGCCACTGTAGCCCTGCCCTCGGGGCGGGCTGAGCTGGCCAAGAGAAAAAAAAAAAGTATACTTGATAAGGTCTTAATGAATAATCCATGTTCTTGATATGGATGACTAGCCTCAAAAAAGTTCAAAGCAATAAAATAAATGGGGAAAATTTAAATTTTCACTAGGTAAAGCTTCCAGTCACTTAAACTCAAAAACATAACATTAAAATATTTTTATGAAATTATATAGTAAGCTGGGCTTTCTAGCAAATTAATTTGACCAGCTTCTCTAGTGGTCTGAAAAAATACTAGAGAGTTCTTTATCTTTACTTCAGACACGTTTTTACATAACATGACATAGCCTAAACAGCTGTGGATATGACAGTAAGCTACGACAGCATGAAGTGACTGATCCTAAAAATATTTTTTTCTAGCATTATGTACAAATCAAATTCTATTTTATGACTAAAAGGGTCCATGTAGAGAAAAACTTTAAAACAACTAATATACATTAAAAGCCTACTATATTCCAAAGGTTAAGCTAGGTACTTTTCTATGGCACCAGTCCACTGAGAAACACATTAATAACTTGTTTCCCAGTGCATACAACTAAAAATTAGCATAAAAACGACTAAACAAACATTGCTGGTCTCAAATTATGCTGTATTAAGGAGGATCTTCTATTAAAAATGTTACTGATTTTGTTTTTCAGAGGCTATGTTTCAGTAATCATCTAAGGTAGTAAAACTTTGGGGTGTTGCTTTACATCTTACATCCAAATGGAATGTAAAGAAAGGCATTAGAAATGCTACTTGGTGGTTCAAATTCCTGTGACTCACATTAGGCCAGCTCCTGAGCTGAACCTTCATGCAACGGCTCAGTAGTTCTGCTGAAACGCTCCTCCTTTGCTCCAAGACAACCAAGTCTCCAGATCCTGGGACATCTAAACACCGCCTCTGTGACCTCAGCGTACATGGTGATTGAGTTGTGAGACAAATTTTCAACATGAAGCTCAAGTTGCTCTACACCACTCTCTGCTACTGATTCTCTGGGCCACCACCCATGGAGACCCAGGTAAAGACCTGGGAGGGAGCTGTTCAGCGTCAGAATACCCAAATTCACAGCACTCTTTCAGGAATAGCTACGGTGACCCAAATGTTCACAATAGGGTACTTAGGTTTAGAAAGCATGTGTACTATATTACATTAACTTAAAATGACCTACATCTTTTTATCTCTCTTACAAGTATATGGAAATATAGGAGAGACATCTCTGAAGATAGAAATAAAATGACTTCTGGCACAGGGAAAAGAAAATGAGTTCTTTGATCTGCTTTCAACGTTCCTAAACAGGCAGTGAGGAGGTAAAAGAAGGCTTGGCTTTAAGCAGTCTTATCACAGAAAAGTGGGGCTGGCAGCCCTAAGAGCAAGCTATGCAGCAGCAGCATAAGCTCCTACCAGCCTGCAAACTGCCTGACATCTGTCTGTGCGTGGAGTCGCTCCTTGTTACCTCAATGCGTCATGTACTCTACAGTGATGGCAATAAATCAGAGGTTTCCAAAATTAGCACTCACTCATTGAGCCATGAAGAAGAAACCATTCTAGCCACTTTGGTAATTTAGCTCTCAAGTTTTCTCTGGGAAACTCACTGAGAGAACATAAAGCAATTGGATTCTTGAGATAAGTGGCCCTCGGTTGCCTTGACTACATCTGCTTCTTGTTCTTGTGTGTTAAAATAAATGCAAGCCATGCCCATGAAAGCCAGGCTGTGTCTGAAAGGTACAATGGGTTCAGTGTTGGCAAGTAAGATGAAAATCAGATAGACTCAAACTAAGTCAGAGGAAAATAGTTACTCATCCAACACTAGGTTCTCCCTGTTTGGGAACAGAACAAACATGGAGGATGTCAGATCCATGTCACCCAGCAGGGGCATTCTAAGACCCTTGGTTCACGGGGTGACACTCAGTATAATGGTTACATCATTAAAAATCCTTTCTTCATGACAATATCCCTGAATTCAGTCAATTAAACTATAAGCAATTTCCCTATTGCATACAACTTCACTTCTAGGGGTTCAAGCTATTATGGTTTGTAGGAGTACTCCTTTTCTGTTTCCTTTACTCAAAAACAGTTGATGTTTTAGAGCTTGCCTGTTTCACTGTGGAAAGGGAAGAGAACTGAGAGGCTACAATGTTACAGCCGAATGCCAAGGGACACTTGGGGAGGAAAGAAGACAGGATGCTTATGATCCTAACTGGCGGATATCAACAGTTTGCTCAAAAACAGCGAAGGAAACATCCCTGCCACCGAAAGACAGGCGTGCTTATTCCTGTGGTGCAAGACTTACTGAGATGACACTGGATAATGAAATATGAGGGGTGAAAAAAGCCTTTTGTTTTCTGCCTACTCAGGAATGCCCACGCAAGACAGAGATTAGAAAGAAGCCCAGTTCAATGAAGGGCTTCACTGCTCATGGATCTGTCTCAGGATCCACCTGACAGCTTGGCCCAGATTCAAGAAATCTGAATCATCTTCTTAGTTGAACACACTGAGTCACAGTCTAAAAAACAGGGCCCAGGCTCTTGGAGTGAGATAAACACTGCCATGAGGCTGCATTAACTGCTGTGTTACAAACGTACCAGCGACCAAACAAGGACGTTACCAAAAACAATGATGACAACAGAGACAAATGTCCACTTAGAATTTAGGTGCATTAACAGATTGTATCCTCCAGACAAACCTATGAGGCAGACACTATTTTCATCTTTGTTTTACATATGGAAAACTGGAACACAGAGTCATAAATCATCAGAGGTAAACGACAGAGTACAGACGTATTAGCTTTCTTTTCTGGCTTCAGGAATTATACTTAACGCTATGCTGACAGGCAACCAAATTGACAAACAGCCTACCGTTAAGTAAGAATAGGTCAGGTCCCCCTCTAACCATGCTCCATGAGTGCCTCCTGGAATGGTCACAACAACCCCATGAAGATGCTGAGGTAGTGTTTAGGAGCCGGTTCAAGGTTACCACCTAAGAAGAGATCAGGATGTGCCAAAAGCAGCAGCACCAGAGCTACACTCAGTCAGGACACCGCACTGCTGCTGTCGTGGAGGAGCAGTCAACGTCCTTTTGGGGCATGTTTAGAAAACTGAAGTTCAGCAAGCAGTTTGAGTCAGGATCTGGGCTTATGCCTCCTGTGCACCTGCCCATGATGTGTGGAGAATTTTCCAGCAGGCAGGAGACCCGGGGACCAAAGTGGGGAATCTTGCTCTAAAAGGCAGTCAGGGGCCCTCTGGATGACCTAACTGATGACGCTGAAGCCAGTTACAACTGCAGCCTTGATTCCCAGAAGAAATGAAGCTCCTACCTGGTAGTATTTCCCTCAGAGAGACAATGAGACACCTCCCAAACACCTTAAATTCCATCCCCTACCCTTCTTGTAGACAAAAACAGTTAAACCATTTGTACTTACGCTTTGAATGCTGGGAGGTAGGAGTATATAGAAATGCTACTTAGGTTATAAATAAATGGCAGGTGTTTTCTGATATCTGTTGTTGCCCAGCTGCTAAAGAATGTGTTCAGTAAGCCCTGGTCCCCACCTGGAAGCAAAGAAAAAAATTATGGTTAATCAACTCCAAAGATAATTCAGTATAGCAGTATATAACCAGACCTTTAAATAATGTGTTAGTTCTTTTATAAAATAACTGTTACTTGTATTGAGTATATTTTAGGGGTGGCTATTTCCCTGATTTAATTTTTTAATCCAACAAGTACTTAGTGAGTAGCTACCATGTACCAAATTCTGTGCCAGGTACTTATGGTTTCCATTTTGCATCAGCAAGGAGAGAGTTCATAAATGTCACTTCAGACAAGGATGAGGTGGTGAGGGAGTGTACAAGGCAGTAGAAGCACACCTGAAGAATGGCTCAGACGGGACCAGGGAGATAGCTCAGTGGAATTAGTGCTTTCCTGGCAAGCTCAAGGTCCTGGGTTTGATCCCTGGTACCACCAAAAAAAAAAAAAAAAAAAAAAAAAAAAAAAAAAAAAAAAAAAAAAAAAAGAAAGAAGAGAAAAAGAAAGCTGTTGAGTGGCTGTTGGGGAAACTATCTGGAGAGGCTGGAGTGGAGAGTGCGTTCAAGGCACAAGAGGAATTTCAAAGGGCCTGGCAAGACCTAGACTACATCAGGATCAGATTTTTGACTTCCTCCAACTAAAGATTTTAAACTTCTCCCAAAGAAATAAGAAACAAAACAGCCAAATGGTTGAGATTATTAAGCTGGTATGATAGACTGTTTTCTGAGGCTTCCAGCACTGCCTCACCAGGGTCCCAAATGCCACAGTACCTGAGGGTGCTCTCTCCTGCTGCTGCCCAGCACTCTGGGCAGGTGCTGGTCAGTTACCACTGTGGGCAAGGCTACAGTAACACTGCAAAGTGTTTTCTCCACCCTTGGGGCTCCTGAACTTCATGCCTTTCTTGGTAAGTGAAGAACAGGGTCATTCACTCTCAAGGAAAACAGTAAAAATCTGAACAGTTGACCCAAAGTTATACAGTCTAACCTAAATCACAAATACATAAATAATCAAACAGGTTACTAACACTCTTCAAACCACACTCTTCCCTGGACTCCATGAACATTCTGCTGGTGATAGATTTCCAACTGTTGGTCAACTTGTTACACCTGGCTGTACTGAACTAGCGTGGTGCTGGGAGTGGAAGGTCTACCTAAGGATTGTTGCCAGCAGCAGAAGAGGCAGAATTAGAGGAGCTGTTGAAAGGCTGTTAGAAGCTGCTAGTTCTCTGGGGCTATTTTCTTGAAGGACCTGTCATGCTGGCTTTCCTGATGCACTTGGCTATTCTTGTCAGAAAAGGAGCTTGGGACCTTGTTGTTGCTGTGAGTGGCTCTATCTCTGGTCCTCACCTTGTATGTCTCTTGGAGAAGCCTGTCATGTTGGCTTTCCTGATAGGAACTCAGCTTTCCTAATCCCTGGAGAAGCTTGGGACCTCACTGTCACTGATGATGGCTGTGGTTCTTCTCGGGGGAGCTCTGGTTTTCACCTTTAGTGTTGCTTCCTGGCTCAGGTACAGATCCCTCAGATCATAGCAAGACCCTTCATCCAGCTGCCACAGAATCTCTAGCTTCCACTACTGACCTTTGGGCCTTCCCAGTGCAGACCCATGAAACAGGCCTGCATAAGACATTGCCATGGGCTCTAGGCCTCCAGTTGGACTTCTGGGATGCACTGTTAAGGGCTCGAAGTCATCAGCTGGACTCAAACAGGATATTAACATGGGATCCAGGCCCTCAGTCAGATTCTTTGGTCTTTAGTATATGTATAGGTTTCCTTTGAATATGCTCATTTTCTTTGTATATGATTCTGTGGGTGATTAAATAATCTTACAAAATATGTGGCCTATATTGTATTGTTCCCCTTGAAAAACACCAAACTGTGACACTACTTTAGATTTGAGATTTCAGAAAACATACTTAGAACCAGCGGTACATCCTATGCAGCATAACAGTAGCTCAGCATGTGTATGTGTGTGTGTGTGTATGTGTGTGTGTAGAGATTTTCTTTTTTTTGTATTCTCTCATTTATTTTATTGTATTTTGAAGAGTAAAACAGAAGCAAAAATAAATAGAAAAAAAGAAACATAATATACAGCAATCATGTGTTACAGATTTTCAAAACAGGAATAGCTAATTAACAATGGTTCTTGTATTACCTGTCTTTATCTCAAATCTGTTGCTCAGATACTTTGCAAGATTGGGAAAATAATTGAACATGGGCACTTCCTTTCAAGAAAGAAATTTGGGACCATTTCCTTTTTTTTGCCAAACTGGGGATTGAACTCGGGCCCTTGTACTTGCTAGAGAAGCACTTATTCCACTGAGCCATCTCCCAGGCCCAAGAGATTTTCTTCCTGGGTCTGCCTAGTACGAAGCTCCTGGCAGCAATCTCAATATATACCATGTCCAATATGCTCCCCTTCCAAAGTTTTAAAGGATAATGAAGACAGCAACAAAATATATTTCATTGCTATAAGGATGGGATAGATTGAATGCTTATGGCCCCCCAATTTTTTTATGCTAAGATTCTAAATCCTAAGGTGAACTGAATGAGGACCTTTTCAAAAAAGGCCTTGAAAGAGGTCCCTTGCTCCTTCTACCATGTGTAGTTAAGGCAAAAAGACACCCTTCCTATGAACCAGGAAGTAGGCCCCTTGAACAGCAAATCTGCTGCCAGTTTGACATTGGACCCCCAAATCTCAAGAACTGTGAGAAAGAAATACTTCACTTATAAAGGTATTTGTTGTATTTTGGTACAGCAAGCTGAATAGACTAAGACAATAAACAAATAACTATGAAAACAAAAGACAATTTTAGCTATATGGACACAGTGGCATACTCGTACAAATTAGTAAAGTCAATACATTGTGCCATTTACCAGTCTTATTCTGGATACTTCAAAGACTTTTCAAATGTAGGAATGGACACTAATGGCTGAGGCACAGAGGTCTCAACTCTTTATTTCCTTTTCCCAATATCATCAAAGGCCAAGGAAATGTTCACAACAGCTTATTTATGATGGCAAGACTGGCAACAGCTTTCAATAGCTCTGTCAATACATTTGCACAAAAGAATATGACTTGACATTAACAAGGAATAAATTAACATGGCTTGGATATATCTCTAGAGAATTGTGCTCGGCCAAAAGTTGAATCCTGGGGCCAGGGATACAGCTCAGTGGCATAGCACCTGCCTGGTAAGCACAAGATCCTAAATTTGATTCCCAGTACAAAAAAAAAAAAAAAAAAAAAAAAAAAATCCTGAACTCCAATACTAAAGGATTACATGCTGTGTGATTCCATCATATGACATCTTTCAAGTGACAAAACTATAGAGAATACATTTGTAGTTGCCAGAAGTTGAAAGGAGAGGAGGAGATGGCCATGGCTATAAAAAAGGATCACAAGGAATCCTTGTGTCATAACTATTCTGTGTCCTGATTTTAGCAGTGGTGGCAACAACCTATTCGTACAATAAAGTAGCAGAAAACAAGTGCATATACACACACATACATAAATGAATATAGAAACTAGAGTAAGATTAGTAGAAAAATCAGTGTCAGTTCCCTCGTTGTAGTAGTATAGTTATGAAAGATGTTGCCAATGGGGAAACTGAGTAGAGAACATAACATTTCCCTGAAGTTTTTTTACAGCAGTGTTTTACACTATAATTCACTCAAAAAAAAAGGTCTTAAAACATCCAAGAAGGGCTGGGGAGATGGCTCAGTAGAATAAGTGCTTCCCTGACAAGTGTAAAGCACAAGGGCCTGAGTTCAATCCCTGGTTCTGCCAAAAAAAAAGTCAAAGGAAATGAAGATTAATCAAAATACAATCAGGAGCTCTTAGTCATTAGATTGTAAATTCCACAGGAATGGAAATTTTGATTCTTTTTTGCTTACCATTACAATTCGGGCTCATAGCAGAGTGCCTTGAGACAAATTATTTATGGAATAAATAGAAGGGCCTGAGGATATCTTGTAATGGCCAGAAAATTAAAACAACTTAAATAGTACACCAAGGAAATTCTACTGGTGGGAATATTACTAAACCACAAACCTAATGTATCCACTGTATAAAATACATATATCCACATATATAGTATATCTGCTTGCATTATAACTAAAGACATAAATATTTATATGCATTCATAAAAAGAAAAATGAAACAGTGATTATGTCAGAGTATTGATGTTATAGATGTTCTTTTCTTTATAATTTTTGTAATTTTAAAATAGCAATACAAAGGAGACAAGAAAGAGAATTATACTAAAATCTTTCTCAGCATACTTCACTTATTAATCTATTTGTATTATACAGTCTGATGCTATCAACACAAAGACATAAACTGGATGTGATGGCCTACTACCTACTGCTGAAAGTTTAAGCCAGCCTGGGCAACTTGCGAGACCCTGTCTCAAAATCAAAAAATAAAATAAAAAGGGTTAAGGATGTATCTCAGTAGTTGTGCATTTGCTTAGCATGTGTGAAACACTGTGCTCAATAGTACCATAACAAACACATATGCAGGTGTCTAATGTATGTATGTGCATGTGTGTGTAGGTCATAAAGCATACTGATATCTACAAACACTATCCAGTTTAAAAACACGAACATCAGCAATTGTGTCCTCTGTGAGGGATACCCCATTCAATCTCATTATCCATCTTCCCAAAATACCTATTAATTGTGAGTTTTGTTTGTAATTTTCTTGCTTTCCTGTATTTTACTAAATATAGTATACATATCCCAGGGCAACATAAGTAGTCACTTCTGTCTTGAAATTTGTAAAATTAGAGACTGGGTATGGTGGCGTGCTGCAGGTGCGCTCTTGGGAGGCTATAAATAGGCAAATAGGCAGATCACTATGAATCTGATCTAGTAGTGAGACCCTGAACACCCTATAGACCCTTCCCTAAAAATACAAAAAAAAAAAAAATTTATAAAATTAGATATCATATACAAAATTACATTTCTTGTTATATAGGTCTTGCTTTATCTTGTTCTTAACCATCCAGCAGAAAAGTATAGAAACAAACTATTAAAATTATAAAGCCATATTAATATGCTGAGCTGTAAAGGACTCAAATCAACAATTTTTGATGTTGCCAGTCTTTAGGAAAACCCAGTACTATTATGGACTACTGGACTATATTGGATTATTTTGCTGAATTCACATGCCTACAATATTTAAATGACAATGGAATGCCCTTCACTGCTAAAACTAAACAAAAAAAGGGGATACAAATGAATAACCATTTTGTATCTGTATATTCAAAATAGGATAGATATACAGGTACTTTCTCTTAATTCAGTGGAGAAAGATTTGTTCTAATAGTGTTTGTGGACAGGATATCATGTCTGCATCTTGTACAATGAATAACCACTAAGACAACAATATGCAATATATTAATTATTGAAACTGTCCTAGTAATCAGCTTTGAAACTGTCTCATTGCTATTTCTCAATAAAATTATTTTAAAAAAATTAGACATCATACTATACATTTTTTGTACTACTTTTTTTAAGGCATATTGTAAGAATTTTCTACAACAGGAAACTTTGCTTAAAATGACTACTGGCTACATGAAATGAAGTAAAGAACTCTTAATTCCTTGGAGGCCTGAATGGCAGTTTAAATCCGCCCCGTGTAAGCCTGGTAAACAAGAGTCAGAGCTTGCTGATCCCTCAGGTTCTGGCTAGCTTCCTCTGGCGATAAAAGGCTGATTCCATTTGCCCTCAGGTACCCTGCAAACGTCATCGGCCCATCAACCACGTACTACAAAAAAGACCAGGAAGCTCTGGAAAGACAGAACACAGGCTAGGAGGAAAAAAGGTAGCAAAGTAGCTTAGTAAATGAATGGAGCACATTAAACTGGCAAAACCTGAAACCTTGCTTCCAGAGATCATGAAATGTCCATGGCCACTGCGCTTATTATGTGACTACAGAGGTCACTTGTCAGCCCAAAGCTGTGGATTAGTGTGGCGTTGGTGGTATAGTGGTGAGCATAGCTGCCTTCCAAAGCTGTGGATTAAAAACAGAATTAAAACCCATCTAGTGGTATATGGCTTATTTTTTAAATTTAGCAGTCTAGAGAGCGGAACCATCTTATTTTCAATGTACAATTTAGTATTTCGAGGTCAAGTATTTTAACTTCATCAAAAAGATCTAGACATAGTGTTGGCATATCTTCTCTTTGGAAGCATCTAGATGAATGCAAATCTAAGCATACCTGTGGTATAAAACATACAGAGATGCCATGAATGCTGAATTTCCACTACAAAAATTCCAGTTGTGTTCAGTATATGGTTTTGTTCCATATTCGCTTGCTCTCTTGTAACTTGTCAGCAACTGACTTGTCTACAAGGAGGAGCAGGGCAAGGAAATCAACTAGTTTAAACACGAACCCCACTATCTCTGCACAGAGATGGTCACTCTACAGTTATGCACCCTAATGTGTAGCCCAGGTGCCACCTGGATGCCAGTGGAAAGTACAGTGGTGAGCCCCACCCAGTCCTACAGAATCAGAAGCTACTTTCTAAGGTGACTTTTTGCATATGAAAATATGAAAAGCACAGGGAGTCTTTTGTACAATAACTCCTTTTTTATGTCACATCAAAGGATGCAATTCTAAACAAATGTTATTTCTATAGAAAATATCTAACATTTTGTAAGTTTTGGACAACATATATTAATAAGACAGATCTCAGTTCTTAAATGGCTCTTTATCTAGTAAAAATGCAGAAGGGCAAATGCTAAGCAAATAATTCAAAACAAAATATGCTTTATACTATAATCAAGTCATTGAAAAGTGTTGAAACAAATATTAGATTCACTCTTTAAAACCAACATCCTACAATGCAGCTAGCCAGCAGATATCATCATTACTGCCTATAGGGAGCATGTCAAAGATTACTAAATTACAGTTTATGAAAGGCCCAGCTCTAGGGGAATTCTCAGGAGGTTTACTGAGGCTCAGTGGATTAAACCCAGGTGGCTTTGGGAAATCCAGGCACTTGGCCCAAACTCCATCGTATCTCACTGTCTTTGACCGGCATAAACCAAGAACTGACTTACTTTGCCACTTCCAGCTATAGCTTTTGTTTTATGTTGTATTTTTTTAAAAATAGATTCTTAGTAATGAACTTATTAAACTATCTCATAAAAGCAAGAAAACACTTACTCTTGGCTTGAATTAGTTTAAGGCAGGCTTGGCATAGATTCTCTTGCATGAGTAATATTTGATAATTATGAATTTATTAAAAGCATGATTATATAGCCATATCATTAGTTATTACATATCTGTAAAGTCTCAGAAAACATGGGCTTTATAGAGGTAGAGATATTTTTTCTGTATTATTTATATCTACACCTGGCCTTTAAACTTAGCATCTTGATCAGACTAGAAACTAAAATGATTTGGTATACTGGGATGGTCTTACTACAGGAATGTAGAGAAGAGTAATTCTTCCAAGAACATGAGACCTCACAAAACACTGCAAGACTATTGACTGTACTGCTGACTTAAAATGACAAAGCAGTGTTAGGTACTGAGGGTCAGAAAGGAGAATAACATCTATAGAGATAGAAGACCTGAGCCTCTATTTCCTTTTAGATAAAATGACAAATATGCCAGCTGCTATGTCTACCTAGAAAAATGAACTTTAAGTAATTAGTCAACAAAAAGCCCGAGGTAGCGGACTTTCTTTCATTCTATCTCACCCTTGGGACACACCCTACAAAATGTTGTAGTGTGGGGGTAATACAGAGATAGGAAAAGACAAAATCCC
The DNA here is from genome assembly GCA_004027165.1 of Ctenomys sociabilis. Classification (NCBI taxonomy): domain Eukaryota; kingdom Metazoa; phylum Chordata; class Mammalia; order Rodentia; family Ctenomyidae; genus Ctenomys; species Ctenomys sociabilis. The sequence continues at coordinate 25,551 of PVKA01000181.1, forward strand.
CCACAGTCCCACAGTTGAGAAAGCCTTGGCTTTGCCTCCAGCTCAGGACAACCTGCTGTCCTGAGCAATGGTGGGCTCCCAGTTACAGCTATGTAGCAGGCCCTCATAAATATCTGCTAAGTGAGTAAATGCATACCTCACAGGACTACTGAGAAAGAAATGAAAACATAAAATAACTAGCACCAGAGTCAGTATACACATAATGCGCTTGTCCCTTCTTCCCTTCTATTTCTCACAAGATCCATGACCTCAGCAGGTTGCAAAACTAGAGGCGAACAACTAGCTTCAGTTAAAAACTAGACTCCCAGGTACAGTAATATAAAAAATAGCTCTTACATGTAAAAAGACTTATGTGTACGCATTTATTTTGCCATTATATTTTATGACTTTTGTTTTCCATCTTACTTGAGATACTACCTGAACTATCAATGAAGTGACATAAATGCCAAGAGAATACTGTCGTTGTTTTCAAACCAACTGATAAAACACTGCAAGGGCAAGAATGAGCCTCCCAAAGGAAGCTAACAGGGCAGAACCCATCACATCAGGAAACCAAGCAAGGCACAGCAGGGTTGCTGAACTCATGTGCTTTGGACCAGACAAGTGCTATCATGAAATACTACCTCAGTCCTTCATTCCTTTTTTGGGCAGGTCCAACCACATGAAGCCTAATTAACTATAAAGATGAGGGAAGGTGGCTGTGAGGTCAGTTTTATACTTTAACAGAATGTAGGACCAAACCCTTTCTGTTTTAACATTTCAAAACATTTCTCTGCTCTGTTCAAGGTATCGATATCTATTCGTAATCTGGAAGTTCTACATATAACGACCTTGTAGCAGACTTTGTTTGCATTCTGCTTAAACTGAAACCAGACTTAATATTGTGCCACCAATTTGTTCTCTGTTTTTTACTTCTTTCTGAAAATTCAACTATAGACCAAAATTTCAGCATACCAGTAACAAGTGTAGGGTACTTAAGTTACAATAATTAAACCAAACAGTACCAAAATTAAAAAAAAAAAAAAACAAACACACATATTGGATAATATGAATTCCTCTGATATAGGATTTTGAAACTAATGCCTACAGATGAAATTTAATAGACAGCAATTTTCAAACACTAAATTCTTTTCTTCAACTGTGTCTTTAAGTTATTTTATTGTCACGAGGGAGAAGAAAATGAACTTCAATGTGTCAGATTGACTCTTCCAAATTAAGAGTTGAGTGAATCAGCTTTATTTCACATGAGTATATGGAGGGAACAATTTTTGATTAGTACTCTACACCAAAACCTCTTTTATTCCCTCTAATAAATACTGAACCTTATCCTGTCACATCCTATAAAATGCTAGTGTATATCTATTTCACAACAGCTATTGTTCAACTTTGCAGGAAATGTAATTGTACTGATGAAGACAGTATGAAGACAATTTGAAAATACCATAGTACAGACTTTAGACTCTTCACTATGGAAAATTAGACATCGACCCATGAATGAGATAAGTAGTCACTAGTTCTAAATTTGAACACCCTGGATATTTGGAAAGAAAAGATAAGTCAGGGTACTTAGCACGGTTTGCCATATTAGGATTATTCTCTTGGCCAGAGGTGGGGGTGGGGATGGGGGTGGGGGTGGGGGTGGGGTGATGAGGACAATGACCACCTCATTCCTGCACAGTACAAAATCTCCGAAAGCAGCTGCAAAATCTCAGTCACAGCGGCCCAGAGGACTTGTCAGTCCCTAGCAGGCCCCATCAGTTTCTTTTCAACACGGACAAGAGGTTGAATGGTATTTCTAAGACATTCAGACAGGCACAGTCATAAGCAAAACTAGTTGTCTGTACCAGCAACCTAAGAATACTGGTGCTTCAGCCCCTGTTGAATAAGCGTAGGGATGAGAGGAATGACTTTGGAACACCTGGATATATTCATCTGAGTGCCTGTGGTGTGCTCCATAAATATTTTTTAAATAAGTTTTAACATCAGAATTGTATTATTCTTATAAGATAGACATAATCTATTGAAAACGTTGAGGAAAGTGAGGTTACTGCCATAAACTAACAACACTGCTGACAAATAAAATTTTATTGATAGCAAGTGTAAGTCCTGTAAGTCTTTGTGTTACACAGGTAATGATCTAAGCAGACTGCAAAACCCTCCAGGGTAGGGACCCAGGTTAGGGAGTGAGCTTTTTTTCTATTCTTTTCTTTCTTTTTTTTTTTTTAATGAGCAGAATAGATTTATTGAGGGAAAGAAAGCTCCTGTCCAAGAGAGGGACAGGAAGAGGGGTCCGAGTGGGTAGTTCCCCCCGTTTTTTCTTTTTTTTTAATTAGGTAAAGCTCAGCAGCCTATGCTTCAAGTGGAAACGACTTTTCATTGAAGAGCTGCTGGTTTATGCTTCTGAAAGAAATGGCAACATGTTGAGAAATAAAGCCTCCTCTGCAGAGATGACCACTTAACTCTTTCAATTAAGCATTTCTATTAAGAGAGCAAATTCAATCCTTCACTACAAGCAGCTAGTAAACAGAGTACCTGTGAGGAGGGCCAGTGTCTAGAAACCTTGCTGCTAAATAATGAAATGTGCGAGCAGGCACTGAGAGACTCTCACAATGGTTTCAGGTTCTAACTGCAAAAGCAGAAAGTGCTTTCTAGTTGAGCTCTCTGTACACATTCAGGCTGCTCAGCAAATTCACTGTTGCTTCCAGACTCCAGGACACAGTACATGGCCCAGGTTGGTCTCCCCCAGTGAGTTTCATATTTTAAAATTGTATTTTGGATAATTTGCTTTGGCACATGGCTACTTGGTATCTAAATTCTTATCTCCCAACAACAACATGTAATACTTTCCTAGGTTAAAAGCTAGATTCTCTTTTCAGATTACAATCATATGGATTTCAAGGCAGTTGGCAGGCTGCAAGAGCTACTTAGAATGTGATTCACTTACTCAAACTGAGAATAGCTGCACTGAATGTCTGGCCAAATTGCATTTATTTCCTTCAAGTGGTAGGAGAGGAGGTGAAGAAAGTCACACTCAGACAGGAAGGTTAAGACCAACAGTGGACTTCTGCTAAAACTATTCTCTTCTTCCTTTTATGTAAGGACAACAGTTTCCGTATGAGCAGTACATGCTCTGACCTTGAATACTAATACAGCTTTCATTCCTTGTGTGTAAAGAAAATAGGAAGGCCTAAAAACGTGTTTGTAAAGTGAAACAGTTTTGTTGGCCACACCAACTGTTCAACACATTATTTTCTTACTCAGATTGCTGAAAACAAGACCACACTTCTTGTCAGATGTTGCCATTCATTAGGGTCAGAAACTTCGCTATCTTAAGAGCATTTTGTGCCTTCACACAGAGGGGAGAGTTTCTTATCCTCAGTGCCACTGATATTATGGGCTGGACAAGTCTTTGCTGTGAATAGTTTCCCTGTGTGTTGTAGGATACTTAGCAGTACCCCCGGCTGCTATTTGCCAGATGCTGCAGGCCCTGCCCTGCCTCAGGACAGACAACAATGTCTCTGGACATCACCACATATCCCAGAATTGTGCCTGACTGAATGCTACTGCTTTAGAATGTAAACCAGCCAAATCATGAAACAAGACTGAAACTTAAAACTTCCTTATCTTCCTCAATGAAACTTCACAGGGCTACAAATCCTAAATCCAAAAATCAAATGATTAAACAGAATTCAGTGTTGTGAACGGAAAGAACAAAAAAAAAAGCCCCGTTTTGCTCTAAGTTTCAAGTTTTAATGTAATCTAACAATATGTTGTTTATTCTTTTAAAGAGTTGTAATATTTTCATTTAAAACTTTATAGCTACTTAATAGTAATGAATCTGTTACCAGTACTCAGGGATCTTACGTCTACTGTGAAAAGCTTGTTTTGCTAATTCCAAAAGATGTAAATCTCAGGTATGCTTTGGAGGGGGGAATAAAGCAGGAAGAGGCCCCTAGCATGGGTGTCTGTTGCAGAGCCCAGGCCTGGTTCCAGCTCTACCCTCCCTGCCTGTGCTTCGGCCACTGTGTCACATATCACATGCTAACTCACTGTGTGGTCAGCTTCTTAGAGCATGTCCTTCTTGCTTTGTATACTGTGTTCTGTCTTTCTCTAAAAGAACCACCAAAACTAATTTTAAAAAGAACTACCCATTTCGTCTTGTGTGGGTTTGTTGTTTTTAAAAATGATTTATCATTTCAAAGACATGGAAGAATACTTATTAATTTATTTGATCAAAATTCACCAGTGGCAGAGTACTTGCTTAGTATGTTTGAGGGCCTGGGTTTGATCCCCAGTACCACAGACAGAAAGAAAAAAAAAGAACAAAAATAAATTCTCCCAAAGAGTCAACCACCCTACTGACACACGACAGAAAGCGTGCCCCAACTGTATCTGCACTCTGCTCTTTAGCCTTGCAGGTGCTACTTCAGCTGACACACAGCCCTGAAAAATGTTAGGCTGGAAGCAAAGATCCTTCACATAATCTTTCTATCTTCATTTTTAGTGTCCTTCAATAGGATGATAACCAAATTATCCAGTTGATTCCCCCAGTTTTCACGGAGACAATGTCTGATCTCCCTCTGACCAATGGCTGTTAATTAACCCTCTTGAGCTAAAGCTTACCCTGGTTTAAAGACTGAAGTTGGGTAATGGTGGTAGCTTTCTGTACCAGAGGCTGAGGCCAGGACCTCCTGTGTGCCAGGCAGACATAGTTTTGACCTCAGACCTAGAGATACAAGTCTGCTATTTATAAAACATTTATTTTTGAATAATCATTATACATTTATCACACTATAATTTAAGCCATTTAATGACAAGCCTCATAACCTTTTCTACCCTCATTTAGGTTAATTTTATTCATCTACAGTATTTACAAAAGAACATAACTTAAATTGCTTGCTACATCTCACTTAGCCCCCAGGCTCATGGCATTTATTCCTGAGAAAAACAGCCCCAGGAAATTTAATAGCTCATTAGATATAAAGCCGGTCAGTAGGTACATACCATCGAAGCTGCCTTGCTCAGAAGCAAGGTGCAACAGCTGTTTATATGTTTCAACCGAGGGCTGATAGACAAAGACTCCGGAATTGAAGCAGTCAGGCCACCCGGGGTCTGGTGCTGCTGACAGTTCTTCTCTCTCAAAAAGATCATCAATATTTGCAAGGACCTGATTGAAAGGGCAGAGAAGCATATTACAGAAATGTTTTGCTGCAGCAGTTTTCTCAAATCCTATGATTTCAAAAGATGATGACAGCTTTAAGACAGCCTGGATCTATTCTCCTTCATCACTTCACTCTAAGCATGACACTGGTTTTATCTGAACTTTATGCTCAAGTCTTGATGACATTCCTCGAATGCCTACCAGGGTCTCCATTACTATATACATCACTCCAGCCCCCAAAGCCAACTCACCAGAGTATCTGCGTCCATGAAGACACACTTTGAAAACTGTGTAAGTGACCAGCAGTGAAGCTTTGTCAATGTGACACCTAGCTCAGGCCTCTTCATTAAGGTAAGATGAGCAGAATCGCCACTGTCCAAGACATCTACCATAATGACTTCATCAAAGACTGTCTCTAAAACTTTTCTGTCAAAACAAATTCCAGAAAACAGCATTAGAATCTTTCCACAAGTGACCCGCTCATGAAAGAATGTTGCCTTACTGCCCTATCCATCAATTACCAGACAATCTGTCACTTTGGTGTAGTACAATCCCTTAAATCTGTCCTGAGTTACTTTGGAACAAATTGTGTTTATTTGCCTGTGCAATTAATTTCACTAAAGTAATAAATGTTCATGGTGAGAATGAATCACTTTTCTTAAAACATGTATTACTATGGAAGTTGTTTTGTACTTTTTATTATGTCACTGAATACCAGGGAAGTTGAGAAATTAATTTGCTAAGATATTACATGTATCTTTGCATCAGTCTACGTACTTGGCGATGCTATAGTAGTAGATTTGATCCTTGCTGACTGCTGCATGTCTTACAAATGATACTATGTACATAAAATATGTATAATGGAGCCACTAACCAATCACTTTTGCTAAAGCAATTGGCTGACAACTGCCTGAAGCTCTGTGTTCTGAAAGAATTTCAAAGGCTGAGATACTAGTTTGCCCTTTTTTTAGAATCCACAATAACCAGCATTTGTTGCATGCTTAGCATTCTGTTTGAACATAATGAGGCTTACTCTTATTTGGGAGGTGCAATCCTTCTTCACACACAGAATAAACAGAAATCTTTATTTCAGAGCGTTTTTGAGGGGTCTGGTGAGGTCGACTTAGGTAAGACACTAAAACATGGGGGAAAATGTATGACACAAAAGTCATTCTTAAAAATTGATAACAGTGTCAAATATACGGAAAAATGGTATTATATTCTATATTCCAAACTGTGCCAAAAATGTGCTTTAGTTCACATAGTAAGCTTGATTGTTTTTAAATATAAGAAACAGAAGTGGGCTGGGAAGATAGCTTGGCAGTCTAAGCACCTGCCTGGCAAGCACAAGGACCCGGGTTCAATCTCCGGTACCGCACGCCATGCCGGCCCCAGCATGCCATGCCAGCCACTGAAACCAGGTGTGGTGACACACTCCTATAATCCCAGCGCTGGGGAGGCTGAGACAGGAGGATCACTACAAGTTCAAGCTGCATAGAAAGACTCTTACCAAATAAATAAAGATTAAAAATAATAACTGAAAAAAAAGAAACAGAGCCTCCACTGAACTGCAGTGAATCAGCAGTGGTGGGGATGCAAGAGTAGGTCTGGCTTCTGCCTCCTTCCTCACTAATGGACTACATATTAGGAAAAAGCCTTTTTGGCATCTTTCTCAAGAAACATTTAGCAGCAAGGTCATTAGTGTAGAAGATATATA